>OX345696.1:0-5000 GCA_947044815.1 Apomyelois bistriatella | reverse complement strand
TCCAGTAGAACATTCCACAGAGTTGGTCCGGCAATTGAGCCCTGTACACAACCCTTTGTGGTGCTCGTTGTTGCTTCTGTACCCCCATACCTAATAGTCACCTTTCTGTTCGATAGGTAGTCATCCATAATAACTCTCAGATTGATAGGACAACCTTCTTCCGCTAACCGAAGCACTATGGCCGGCCACCAGGCTCCATCGAAGGCCCCCTCTATGTCCAATGATACTATTGTAACGATTTTCTTTTGTTTAAGTTTGGTGTTAATGTGATTCATAAGGGCATAGAGGGAGTCTTCGGTGCTCCGTTGTGGCATAAAGCCATACTGCCTCTTGCTGGTTTTTGGAAGAAGGTGGTGTTTGAGTCTAGCAACCAACATTTTTTCTAGGATTTTTCCCATTATGGACAACAATCCTATCGGCCTAAACGATTTGGGCGTATCGCAAGAGTCTTTCGCAGGTTTTCGTAGCAGCACCACGATCGCTTCCTTCCATTGCCTGGGGAAACAACCCAGGGCCAGACATCTGTTCATGAGCTCGAGGAAAAGATCGAAGTCTCCCCCGATAACCCTGAGACAGATGTCCGCCGTAAAGCCGTCCCCTCCAGGTGCCTTCCTAGGATTAAATGATGCTGCCGCTTTCCTGAGTTCCGTCTCCGTGAATGGAGGGTCACATTGGTCTCCATGGTCTATTCCATTCACCACTTTTGCTTGAGCCCTAATGTTTTTGTGGTGAGCATTGTCAGTCTCCTCACGATCTTCCGGATAGAATGTCCGAGCGAAAAGTTTGGCGGATTCTTCCATGTCGAGGGCTATTCCGTCTTTTTGTAGAGGGATTTCCTCTTTCCTTTTTTCTGTTTTATTTAGGACGCGGTATATGCCCTCCCAGACCGTTTCTCGTTCCTGTCTGGTGCAGAAGTCGCGCCAGCTATCTGTTTGCGCTTTCACCACTGCCTTCTCATAATCTTCTTTCATTTTCAGGTATTCTTCTACCACGTCGGATCTACGGACAGGGGCTGCGTTGCGAATCCTGGAGCGGCGTCTTGCGACTTCGGCCTTCATTTCTGCGAGCTCGTCGGACCACCAGGGAATGGTGAGTTTTTCTGTTTTCTTTTTCTTGGGCATTGATGCCTCACAACTTTCGGTTATTACTAAGTTAATTTTGTCTACAAAGTCCTCAAGTTCATTTGCTCTCCTAATTTTCTTTAAATTTTCCAAAGTTAAATTTTCCCGTGCTTTTAATTCTTTATATTTCCCGTCAAAAGTTCCCCAGTTTACCTTTTTGGTGTTAAATTTTCTTGTCGTTCTTTCAATTTTCTTACCTTTTGATTTTCTAAACTTAAGATTAAAAAGTATGGCATTATGGTCTGAGCTCACAAGATCCTCTACCACCCTCCAGTCTTCAACATAGTCCAGCACCCCCTCCGAGCATGCCGTGACGTCAATGATGCTCTGAACTGTCTGACCTCTTCTGACGGTATCGAACGTTGGTTTCGTACCTATGTTTAAAATATGGAGTCCTAGCTCGTTAAGGGCTCCTGCCATCTCAACTCCCCTACGGTCAGTCTTTGAACTGCCCCACCAAGTGTTCTTGGCGTTGCAATCCCCCCCTGCTACAATGTATTTGGTTTTTATTTTCCCTGCGACCAATTTTAGTTGCTCTACGTAGTCTTTAATTGGGGTTAACGGCTCGAAGTAATAAGAAAGGAGCGCAATCCTCCAGGCCTCGGTTTGGATCTCTACCACAGCTATGTTCTCGGTATTCAGTGTAGGATGTTGTATCACTTCTATGTCCGGATCAAATACTGCTATTGCGGCTTTGATCCTTCCCAGATTGGTTCCCTCAGCCTGGAAGACCCGCACCCCGGTTCTTCCCTTCATGCCCCCTCCTGGCTCTGTGTGTGGTTCTTGTATTAAGGCCACTGCGATTTTATGGTTTGTAGCCTCAATGAGCAATTCATTGGTCGCTAGGGTTTTCTTCTGCAGGTTCACTTGAGCGAACCTGCAGAATGTCCCGTTCCCGTGGGTGCCCTCAGCAATACGCTACCGACGCGCGGGCCAGCGCGTCCCATTTTTGCCTGGTTTGGCACTTGTAGTCAAAGGCACCGTGACCCATCGCGTCGACACCTGCCCTTGTGCAATTTTTACAGTTCGGTGTAATTCCCGCTATAAAGTCCTCACACTCCGATCTCATATGGGGTCCGCCACAGTGACTGCATAAGTCCACCGATTCAGTGCAGAACCGCTTACTGTGGCCAAAGCCCAGGCAGCGGGTGCACTGAACCAGTGGAGTCTGGTCTTCCACCCGGACCCATTGCAAATCAATGTGCGCCCTCTCTTTTGCTGTTGCCCTCTGCCAAATCTTAGGTGACACCGTGAGCACCACATGGCATTGCAGGGGGTTCCTTGCCCTTTTTCTAAACTTAACCGCTACTCTGTCATCCTCTTTCTTCAATCCTTCGAAGAACTCCCGATTCTGGTTCCTCATTGCCTTCAGCACATCCGCGTCCGAATTTGATGCCATGACATTCTTGAGAACCAGCATCGGGTCCCTGTTCTTTATTTCCTCAAAGTTAAGTTGAGTTCCGTCTTTATTTAGTTTCTTCATAAGTTTTTCCCTTTCTTCCTTCGTCTCAACTCCTACTATAATCTTCCTGTCTTTCGCTTTCCTAACCCTTTTAACCTGGATCCAACCTTCTTTGGCATCCAGTGCTTCCCTGACCTTCTCCAAAACAACGTCCCCTTTATCCTTTTCGTTCTTTGAGGTGATCACCACCGAGTGCAGGGTCGTCCTATTTTGAGAAACAGTACTGTCCGGTACTGTTTTACGTCGGCCTGTTTCTCCTTCGTCTGTGGTGGTCACCGTCCTGTCCAGTGTCTCCCTATACCTCTTCATTTCTTCTTTGAGATCTGCCATCTGGTTCTTATTTTCCTCCATCAGCTTCGCATGTTCGCTCATTTTATTTAGGTACACGTCGATTTTTGGCGAGTCCGTAAGGTTTTCAGTCATAAGTCTGTCCGTCGTCTGTGTGTCCTCTGTCTGTGTGTCTACCGTCCGTCTGTCCGTCCTGTCCCTGTCCAGGTTTTCCACTTTGCTTTGTGTGGGGGAGTCCCTTATTTCGGAACCCCTCCTACCCCTAGCGTTTTCCAGCTGATCCTGGCTCTCAATCACCAGTTCGTTAAACCTTACAAGGACCCTTTTTACTAACTCTTTACAGGTACCCTTCATATTTTTTGAGAGCTCGAGCTGATTTTTGGCAAACAGCAAAAGTTTTCTCGCTTCCGCTTTTTTGTTAGCCCCTCGGGGTGGGAAGTCTTCAACCGTGAAGGTGTCGTCCATTGACTCTGCTCTCTTGGCAGTGGAGCCAGCCCGCGTCAATGGTTTTTTCTGCGTGTTGTTCGCTCGCTCAAACTCCTCCCTTATTTCTCCTAAACTCTTGCGCCCTTCTCCGGAAGCAATACTTCTTGGGGAGTCGCTGTTGTCATCAGGGTTCTTTTTAGCCGGTGTTCTAATCATTTTAGAGTCTAACGCCTACAGGTGATAATTGTATAAGTTTTATATACACTCTGTCGCGTCAGGTCCTACACAAAGGCTCTGGGAACGTCAATAGACCAGTATTTGGTGGCAAAGTCGGTAAATAAAATAATCAGCAATTTAGCAAATTTTTGTCCAATTTTGGTCACCAAAAGTGGCTCTACCTAATTCAAACAATATAACAATAGTCAATCTATAATCGTCAGTAAATAATTATTTATTCTAAGCAATAAAATTGTCCTAACAACTAAGTTCGCTCTATTATAAAAAGTGACTCTACAAATGTAGAGTTAATTGGGGTCCTAGGAAGGAGCCCGTAGAGACTAGTCCAGCAGTGAAAACCGCAAGTCTCCACGACCACGGGGAGCTGAGATATACAGGTTTGAAGAAAAACAAGATGGCGGACAAAATGGCCGCCGAAATTTTTGAATCTGTATATCTCCCGAACCGTTTGTCGTAGAAACTCGGGATTTTTTGTAAGGGGTTTGCTGAGAATCTGTCTACACGAATCTGGGGTCAGATGGGGTAAAAATGTGCAGGCGTCGGATCCGCGCAAAACGTGTCTCGAATGGAAGATATGATCCCTACAATATTAACAAAGAAAGTCCCAAGCCAATCGGACCACTGGGGCCGGAGATACAGCGATTTTAAGAAATTCAAAATGGCGGACCAAGATGGCCGCCACGAACTTTGATGTGCCGTATCTTCCAAACCGAACGTCGCAGAAACTTGGGGTTTTCTTTGTTGTGGTGCTTATAGAACCAGCTTCCAAGTTCAAGGTCAAAATACGGTCAAAAAGTGACCACGTTCAATCCTGTCAAAATAGGCTCAGAATAATAGAGCGGGTCTCACCGAAGCCAACGGTGAAAACCCCGAGTCTCTACGACCACCAGAACCGGAGATATGGGTGATTTAATAAAAAACAAGATGGCCGACCAAGATGGCGGCCAAGGCGGTAAACCCCGATAACTCCGGAACGGAGCGTCGCAGAAACTCGCGGTTTGGACTAAGGTTGGTCAACTCGATGTTCTCCGTCGAGTGGGGGGGGTAATTTCCAAATCCGAGGAAATCACTCCGATTTGAAAATACGGGGGCGCGCGGGCAAGACAAGCTCACCAGAGTGTATACGCTTCAAACCCCGAAGCTCTACGACCACGGGATCGGGAGATATTCGCGTTTGAAAATTTTCCAAGATGGCCGCCAAGATGGCGGAAAAGTCTAAAATTGCGATATCTCGCGAACCAGCAGCCGCAACCCACCCGAGTTTGGTATCGCTGAGATCGGCTCGACGAGGGCTATACGTAGGAATAGGAAAATTCCCAAAATTCCCACTTTTGGGAATTTTTTAAACAAAAAACGAAAAATCCCTCTAGCTTTTTTGTTTATGAACCGATTTCAGCGATTCAAACTGTTACAGTTTAAGCTTAATTAGGACTAATTTCTAAGATTTACACACTAATAAAAAACCA
>OX345695.1:14120000-14143546 GCA_947044815.1 Apomyelois bistriatella | reverse complement strand
CTAACCTAACCTAACCTAACCTAACCTAACCTAACCTATCCTAACCTAACCTAACCTAACCTAACCTAACCTAACCTAACCTAACCTAACCTAACCTAACCTAACCTAACCTAACCTAACCTAACCTAACCTAACCTAACCTAACCTAACCTAACCTAACCTAACCTAACCTAACCTAACCTAACCTAACCTAACCTAACCTAACCTAACCTAACCTAACCTAACCTAACCTAACCTAACCTAACCTAACCTAACCTAACCTAACCTAACCTAACCTAACCTAACCTAACCTAACCTAACCTAACCTAACCTAACCTAACCTAACCTAACCTAACCTAACCTAACCTAACCTAACCTAACCTAACCTAACCTAACCTAACCTAACCTAACCTAACCTAACCTAACCTAACCTAACCTAACCTAACCTAACCTAACCTAACCTAACCTAACCTAACCTAACCTAACCTAACCTAACCTAACCTAACCTAACCTAACCTAACCTAACCTAACCTAACCTAACCTAACCTAACCTAACCTAACCTAACCTAACCTAACCTAACCTAACCTAACCTAACCTAACCTAACCTAACCTAACCTAACCTAACCTAACCTAACCTAACCTAACCTAACCTAACCTAACCTAACCTAACCTAACCTAACCTAACCTAACCTAACCTAACCTAACCTAACCTAACCTAACCTAACCTAACCTAACCTAACCTAACCTAACCTAACCTAACCTAACCTAACCTAACCTAACCTAACCTAACCTAACCTAACCTAACCTAACCTAACCTAACCTAACCTAACCTAACCTAACCTAACCTAACCTAACCTAACCTAACCTAACCTAACCTAACCTAACCTAACCTAACCTAACCTAACCTAACCTAACCTAACCTAACCTAACCTAACCTAACCTAACCTAACCTAACCTAACCTAACCTAACCTAACCTAACCTAACCTAACCTAACCTAACCTAACCTAACCTAACCTAACCTAACCTAACCTAACCTAACCTAACCTAACCTAACCTAACCTAACCTAACCTAACCTAACCTAACCTAACCTAACCTAACCTAACCTAACCTAACCTAACCTAACCTAACCTAACCTAACCTAACCTAACCTAACCTAACCTAACCTAACCTAACCTAACCTAACCTAACCTAACCTAACCTAACCTAACCTAACCTAACCTAACCTAACCTAACCTAACCTAACCTAACCTAACCTAACCTAACCTAACCTAACCTAACCTAACCTAACCTAACCTAACCTAACCTAACCTAACCTAACCTAACCTAACCTAACCTAACCTAACCTAACCTAACCTAACCTAACCTAACCTAACCTAACCTAACCTAACCTAACCTAACCTAACCTAACCTAACCTAACCTAACCTAACCTAACCTAACCTAACCTAACCTAACCTAACCTAACCTAACCTAACCTAACCTAACCTAACCTAACCTAACCTAACCTAACCTAACCTAACCTAACCTAACCTAACCTAACCTAACCTAACCTAACCTAACCTAACCTAACCTAACCTAACCTAACCTAACCTAACCTAACCTAACCTAACCTAACCTAACCTAACCTAACCTAACCTAACCTAACCTAACCTAACCTAACCTAACCTAACCTAACCTAACCTAACCTAACCTAACCTAACCTAACCTAACCTAACCTAACCTAACCTAACCTAACCTAACCTAACCTAACCTAACCTAACCTAACCTAACCTAACCTAACCTAACCTAACCTAACCTAACCTAACCTAACCTAACCTAACCTAACCTAACCTAACCTAACCTAACCTAACCTAACCTAACCTAACCTAACCTAACCTAACCTAACCTAACCTAACCTAACCTAACCTAACCTAACCTAACCTAACCTAACCTAACCTAACCTAACCTAACCTAACCTAACCTAACCTAACCTAACCTAACCTAACCTAACCTAACCTAACCTAACCTAACCTAACCTAACCTAACCTAACCTAACCTAACCTAACCTAACCTAACCTAACCTAACCTAACCTAACCTAACCTAACCTAACCTAACCTAACCTAACCTAACCTAACCTAACCTAACCTAACCTAACCTAACCTAACCTAACCTAACCTAACCTAACCTAACCTAACCTAACCTAACCTAACCTAACCTAACCTAACCTAACCTAACCTAACCTAACCTAACCTAACCTAACCTAACCTAACCTAACCTAACCTAACCTAACCTAACCTAACCTAACCTAACCTAACCTAACCTAACCTAACCTAACCTAACCTAACCTAACCTAACCTAACAACCTAACCTAACCTAACCTAACCTAACCTAACCTAACCTAACCTAACCTAACCTAACCTAACCTAACCTAACCTAACCTAACCTAACCTAACCTAACCTAACCTAACCTAACCTAACCTAACCTAACCTAACCTAACCTAACCTAACCTAACCTAACCTAACTAACCTAACCTAACCTAACCTAACCTAACCTAACCTAACCTAACCTAACCTAACCTAACCTAACCTAACCTAACCTAACCTAACCTAACCTAACCTAACCTAACCTAACCTAACCTAACCTAACCTAACCTAACCTAACCTAACCTAACCTAACCTAACCTAACCTAACCTAACCTAACCTAACCTAACCTAACCTAACCTAACCTAACCTAACCTAACCTAACCTAACCTAACCTAACCTAACCTAACCTAACCTAACCTAACCTAACCTAACCTAACCTAACCTAACCTAACCTAACCTAACCTAACCTAACCTAACCTAACCTAACCTAACCTAACCTAACCTAACCTAACCTAACCTAACTACCTAACCTAACCTAACCTAACCTAACCTAACCTAACCTAACCTAACCTAACCTAACCTAACCTAACCTAACCTAACCTAACCTAACCTAACCTAACCTAACCTAACCTAACCTAACCTAACCTAACCTAACCTAACCTAACCTAACCTAACCTAACCTAACCTAACCTAACCTAACCTAACCTAACCTAACCTAACCTAACCTAACCTAACCTAACCTAACCTAACCTAACCTAACCTAACCTAACCTAACCTAACCTAACCTAACCTAACCTAACCTAACCTAACCTAACCTAACCTAACCTAACCTAACCTAACCTAACCTAACCTAACCTAACCTAACCTAACCTAACCTAACCTAACCTAACCTAACCTAACCTAACCTAACCTAACCTAACCTAACCTAACCTAACCTAACCTAACCTAACCTAACCTAACCTAACCTAACCTAACCTAACCTAACCTAACCTAACCTAACCTAACCTAACCTAACCTAACCTAACCTAACCTAACCTAACCTAACCTAACCTAACCTAACCTAACCTAACCTAACCTAACCTAACCTAACCTAACCTAACCTAACCTAACCTAACCTAACCTAACCTAACCTAACCTAACCTAACCTAACCTAACCTAACCTAACCTAACCTAACCTAACCTAACCTAACCTAACCTAACCTAACCTAACCTAACCTAACCTAACCTAACCTAACCTAACCTAACCTAACCTAACCTAACCTAACCTAACCTAACCTAACCTAACCTAACCTAACCTAACCTAACCTAACCTAACCTAACCTAACCTAACCTAACCTAACCTAACCTAACCTAACCTAACCTAACCTAACCTAACCTAACCTAACCTAACCTAACCTAACCTAACCTAACCTAACCTAACCTAACCTAACCTAACCTAACCTAACCTAACCTAACCTAACCTAACCTAACCTAACCTAACCTAACCTAACCTAACCTAACCTAACCTAACCTAACCTAACCTAACCTAACCTAACCTAACCTAACCTAACCTAACCTAACCTAACCTAACCTAACCTAACCTAACCTAACCTAACCTAACCTAACCTAACCTAACCTAACCTAACCTAACCTAACCTAACCTAACCTAACCTAACCTAACCTAACCTAACCTAACCTAACCTAACCTAACCTAACCTAACCTAACCTAACCTAACCTAACCTAACCTAACCTAACCTAACCTAACCTAACCTAACCTAACCTAACCTAACCTAACCTAACCTAACCTAACCTAACCTAACCTAACCTAACCTAACCTAACCTAACCTAACCTAACCTAACCTAACCTAACCTAACCTAACCTAACCTAACCTAACCTAACCTAACCTAACCTAACTAACCTAACCTAACCTAACCTAACCTAACCTAACCTAACCTAACCTAACCTAACCTAACCTAACCTAACCTAACCTAACCTAACCTAACCTAACCTAACCTAACCTAACCTAACCTAACCTAACCTAACCTAACCTAACCTAACCTAACCTAACCTAACCTAACCTAACCTAACCTAACCTAACCTAACCTAACCTAACCTAACCTAACCTAACCTAACCTAACCTAACCTAACCTAACCTAACCTAACCTAACCTAACCTAACCTAACCTAACCTAACTAACCTAACCTAACCTAACCTAACCTAACCTAACCTAACCTAACCTAACCTAACCTAACTAACCTAACCTAACCTAACCTAACCTAACCTAACCTAACCTAACCTAACCTAACCTAACCTAACCTAACCTAACCTAACCTAACCTAACCTAACCTAACCTAACCTAACCTAACCTAACCTAACCTAACCTAACCTAACCTAACCTAACCTAACCTAACCTAACCTAACCTAACCTAACCTAACCTAACCTAACCTAACCTAACCTAACCTAACCTAACCTAACCTAACCTAACCTAACCTAACCTAACCTAACCTAACCTAACCTAACCTAACCTAACCTAACCTAACCTAACCTAACCTAACCTAACCTAACCTAACCTAACCTAACCTAACCTAACCTAACCTAACCTAACCTAACCTAACCTAACCTAACCTAACCTAACCTAACCTAACCTAACCTAACCTAACCTAACCTAACCTAACCTAACCTAACCTAACCTAACCTAACCTAACCTAACCTAACCTAACCTAACCTAACCTAACCTAACCTAACCTAACCTAACCTAACCTAACCTAACCTAACCTAACCTAACCTAACCTAACCTAACCTAACCTAACCTAACCTAACCTAACCTAACCTAACCTAACCTAACCTAACCTAACCTAACCTAACCTAACCTAACCTAACCTAACCTAACCTAACCTAACCTAACCTAACCTAACCTAACCTAACCTAACCTAACCTAACCTAACCTAACCTAACCTAACCTAACCTAACCTAACCTAACCTAACCTAACCTAACCTAACCTAACCTAACCTAACCTAACCTAACCTAACCTAACCTAACCTAACCTAACCTAACCTAACCTAACCTAACCTAACCTAACCTAACCTAACCTAACCTAACCTAACCTAACCTAACCTAACCTAACCTAACCTAACCTAACCTAACCTAACCTAACCTAACCTAACCTAACCTAACCTAACCTAACCTAACCTAACCTAACCTAACCTAACCTAACCTAACCTAACCTAACCTAACCTAACCTAACCTAACCTAACCTAACCTAACCTAACCTAACCTAACCTAACCTAACCTAACCTAACCTAACCTAACCTAACCTAACCTAACCTAACCTAACCTAACCTAACCTAACCTAACCTAACCTAACCTAACCTAACCTAACCTAACCTAACCTAACCTAACCTAACCTAACCTAACCTAACCTAACCTAACCTAACCTAACCTAACCTAACCTAACCTAACCTAACCTAACCTAACCTAACCTAACCTAACCTAACCTAACCTAACCTAACCTAACCTAACCTAACCTAACCTAACCTAACCTAACCTAACCTAACCTAACCTAACCTAACCTAACCTAACCTAACCTAACCTAACCTAACCTAACCTAACCTAACCTAACCTAACCTAACCTAACCTAACCTAACCTAACCTAACCTAACCTAACCTAACCTAACCTAACCTAACCTAACCTAACCTAACCTAACCTAACCTAACCTAACCTAACCTAACCTAACCTAACCTAACCTAACCTAACCTAACCTAACCTAACCTAACCTAACCTAACCTAACCTAACCTAACCTAACCTAACCTAACCTAACCTAACCTAACCTAACCTAACCTAACCTAACCTAACCTAACCTAACCTAACCTAACCTAACCTAACCTAACCTAACCTAACCTAACCTAACCTAACCTAACCTAACCTAACCTAACCTAACCTAACCTAACCTAACCTAACCTAACCTAACCTAACCTAACCTAACCTAACCTAACCTAACCTAACCTAACCTAACCTAACCTAACCTAACCTAACCTAACCTAACCTAACCTAACCTAACCTAACCTAACCTAACCTAACCTAACCTAACCTAACCTAACCTAACCTAACCTAACCTAACCTAACCTAACCTAACCTAACCTAACCTAACCTAACCTAACCTAACCTAACCTAACCTAACCTAACCTAACCTAACCTAACCTAACCTAACCTAACCTAACCTAACCTAACCTAACCTAACCTAACCTAACCTAACCTAACCTAACCTAACCTAACCTAACCTAACCTAACCTAACCTAACCTAACCTAACCTAACCTAACCTAACCTAACCTAACCTAACCTAACCTAACCTAACCTAACCTAACCTAACCTAACCTAACCTAACCTAACCTAACCTAACCTAACCTAACCTAACCTAACCTAACCTAACCTAACCTAACCTAACCTAACCTAACCTAACCTAACCTAACCTAACCTAACCTAACCTAACCTAACCTAACCTAACCTAACCTAACCTAACCTAACCTAACCTAACCTAACCTAACCTAACCTAACCTAACCTAACCTAACCTAACCTAACCTAACCTAACCTAACCTAACCTAACCTAACCTAACCTAACCTAACCTAACCTAACCTAACCTAACCTAACCTAACCTAACCTAACCTAACCTAACCTAACCTAACCTAACCTAACCTAACCTAACCTAACCTAACCTAACCTAACCTAACCTAACCTAACCTAACCTAACCTAACCTAACCTAACCTAACCTAACCTAACCTAACCTAACCTAACCTAACCTAACCTAACCTAACCTAACCTAACCTAACCTAACCTAACCTAACCTAACCTAACCTAACCTAACCTAACCTAACCTAACCTAACTAACCTAACCTAACCTAACCTAACCTAACCTAACCTAACCTAACCTAACCTAACCTAACCTAACCTAACCTAACCTAACCTAACCTAACCTAACCTAACCTAACCTAACCTAACCTAACCTAACCTAACCTAACCTAACCTAACCTAACCTAACCTAACCTAACCTAACCTAACCTAACCTAACCTAACCTAACCTAACCTAACCTAACCTAACCTAACCTAACCTAACCTAACCTAACCTAACCTAACCTAACCTAACCTAACCTAACCTAACCTAACCTAACCTAACCTAACCTAACCTAACCTAACCTAACCTAACCTAACCTAACCTAACCTAACCTAACCTAACCTAACCTAACCTAACCTAACCTAACCTAACCTAACCTAACCTAACCTAACCTAACCTAACCTAACCTAACCTAACCTAACCTAACCTAACCTAACCTAACCTAACCTAACCTAACCTAACCTAACCTAACCTAACCTAACCTAACCTAACCTAACCTAACCTAACCTAACCTAACCTAACCTAACCTAACCTAACCTAACCTAACCTAACCTAACCTAACCTAACCTAACCTAACCTAACCTAACCTAACCTAACCTAACCTAACCTAACCTAACCTAACCTAACCTAACCTAACCTAACCTAACCTAACCTAACCTAACCTAACCTAACCTAACCTAACCTAACCTAACCTAACCTAACCTAACCTAACCTAACCTAACCTAACCTAACCTAACCTAACCTAACCTAACCTAACCTAACCTAACCTAACCTAACCTAACCTAACCTAACCTAACCTAACCTAACCTAACCTAACCTAACCTAACCTAACCTAACCTAACCTAACCTAACCTAACCTAACCTAACCTAACCTAACCTAACCTAACCTAACCTAACCTAACCTAACCTAACCTAACCTAACCTAACCTAACCTAACCTAACCTAACCTAACCTAACCTAACCTAACCTAACCTAACCTAACCTAACCTAACCTAACCTAACCTAACCTAACCTAACCTAACCTAACCTAACCTAACCTAACCTAACCTAACCTAACCTAACCTAACCTAACCTAACCTAACCTAACCTAACCTAACCTAACCTAACCTAACCTAACCTAACCTAACCTAACCTAACCTAACCTAACCTAACCTAACCTAACCTAACCTAACCTAACCTAACCTAACCTAACCTAACCTAACCTAACCTAACCTAACCTAACCTAACCTAACCTAACCTAACCTAACCTAACCTAACCTAACCTAACCTAACCTAACCTAACCTAACCTAACCTAACCTAACCTAACCTAACCTAACCTAACCTAACCTAACCTAACCTAACCTAACCTAACCTAACCTAACCTAACCTAACCTAACCTAACCTAACCTAACCTAACCTAACCTAACCTAACCTAACCTAACCTAACCTAACCTAACCTAACCTAACCTAACCTAACCTAACCTAACCTAACCTAACCTAACCTAACCTAACCTAACCTAACCTAACCTAACCTAACCTAACCTAACCTAACCTAACCTAACCTAACCTAACCTAACCTAACTAACCTAACCTAACCTAACCTAACCTAACCTAACCTAACCTAACCTAACCTAACCTAACCTAACCTAACCTAACCTAACCTAACCTAACCTAACCTAACCTAACCTAACCTAACCTAACCTAACCTAACCTAACCTAACCTAACCTAACCTAACCTAACCTAACCTAACCTAACCTAACCTAACCTAACCTAACCTAACCTAACCTAACCTAACCTAACCTAACCTAACCTAACCTAACCTAACCTAACCTAACCTAACCTAACCTAACCTAACCTAACCTAACCTAACCTAACCTAACCTAACCTAACCTAACCTAACCTAACCTAACCTAACCTAACCTAACCTAACCTAACCTAACCTAACCTAACCTAACCTAACCTAACCTAACCTAACCTAACCTAACCTAACCTAACCTAACCTAACCTAACCTAACCTAACCTAACCTAACCTAACCTAACCTAACCTAACCTAACCTAACCTAACCTAACCTAACCTAACCTAACCTAACCTAACCTAACCTAACCTAACCTAACCTAACCTAACCTAACCTAACCTAACCTAACCTAACCTAACCTAACCTAACCTAACCTAACCTAACCTAACCTAACCTAACCTAACCTAACCTAACCTAACCTAACCTAACCTAACCTAACCTAACCTAACCTAACCTAACCTAACCTAACCTAACCTAACCTAACCTAACCTAACCTAACCTAACCTAACCTAACCTAACCTAACCTAACCTAACCTAACCTAACCTAACCTAACCTAACCTAACCTAACCTAACCTAACCTAACCTAACCTAACCTAACCTAACCTAACCTAACCTAACCTAACCTAACCTAACCTAACCTAACCTAACCTAACCTAACCTAACCTAACCTAACCTAACCTAACCTAACCTAACCTAACCTAACCTAACCTAACCTAACCTAACCTAACCTAACCTAACCTAACCTTTTTTTTTTTTTTTTTTTTTTTTTTTTTTTTTGATTTCGCAGGGGAATGCTTTTACGCACGAAGTGTGGGACTCCTGGGCCGCTAGTCGGCCCAGACTACCCACTAAACCCCTGCGGGTGCCGTCGGCCGCTTTGCATGGAGGCGCCTCGGATCTAGCTAGCACAAGACGCCTCAGCGACTGGCCGGTTTCTCTATCAAAACCGGACTCTCCACTCTCAGAGGCCCTCCGACACCTGGAGGACCTCTGCCACCGGGTGGGACTGTCTAGTCCCACTCTTATGGGGGCGCTTCCAGGCGCGCTAAGTAGCGCCTGCGTCGCACCCCCGCTCTCCGCCTCCGGATCGGGTCCGCGAGGGGGTCGTCCTCGCGGTCCCTTTCCTCGGCCTCCCTCTGCGACATAACGGTCTCGCAGAAGGAGGCCATTGCCGTCCAAGCACTGTCGCTCTCGAGCATCGCGTGGACGACACTCGGGAGCGACAGGTCCGTCCCGCCAAGTGCGGCGACCAGCTCCTGGCGCTGCCGGATCCACCTAGGACACCACTCCAGGACGTGTTGAGCGGTGTCCCGAGCCTCGCCACAATCGTGGCATCGTGGCTCGGCCTCTCTCTGGGCCACGCGGTGCAGGTACTCACCGAAGCAGCCGTGCCCGGTGAGCACCTGCGTCATGCGGAAGGTGAGAGGTTTGCGCCGTCTCAGCATCCACCTCTCCAGGACCGGACGCAGGGCCTCCGCTGTGCGTACACCGTACGCTGCCTGCGCCAGGTCCGCCTCCCACCTCCGCACGAGTTCCGCCTGCCCTCGCAGGCGCACCCGCCGGACAACCTCCACCGTGGGGCGCTCGCCGATTTCCCTCCTTCTAGCCACAAAGTGGTACACTTCGGCGAGCACCTCCGCCACCAATTCCCACGGCGGGTCGCCCGCGAGGGCCGTGGCCGCAGAGAAGGCCACTGTACGGTACCCCCGTATCACCCTCACCGCGATCACCTTCTGCGCCTGTCTTAGAAGGCGTTTGTTCGTCGCGGTGAGGGCGTCCACCCATATGGGGGCACCGTACATGGCCATGCTCCGGCAGACGCCAGAGTAGAGCCGCCTTACTGCTTCACTCGGCCCACCCAGGTTGGGGAGGAGTCGGCCGAGCGAAGCAGCCGTCCTGATGATCTTCGGCCCCAGTTCCCGAAAGTGGGGGCCGAAAGACCATCGTCCGTCGAGGATGAGGCCCAGATATTTCATCTGGGTGCTCACCCTCAACTCCACCTGACCCACCCGGAGGCGCGCTCCAGGGAACCTAACCTAACCTAACCTAACCTAACCTAACCTAACCTAACCTAACCTAACCTAACCTAACCTAACCTAACCTAACCTAACCTAACCTAACCTAACCTAACCTAACCTAACCTAACCTAACCTAACCTAACCTAACCTAACCTAACCTAACCTAACCTAACCTAACCTAACCTAACCTAACCTAACCTAACCTAACCTAACCTAACCTAACCTAACCTAACCTAACCTAACCTAACCTAACCTAACCTAACCTAACCTAACCTAACCTAACCTAACCTAACCTAACCTAACCTAACCTAACCTAACCTAACCTAACCTAACCTAACCTAACCTAACCTAACCTAACCTAACCTAACCTAACCTAACCTAACCTAACCTAACCTAACCTAACCTAACCTAACCTAACCTAACCTAACCTAACCTAACCTAACCTAACCTAACCTAACCTAACCTAACCTAACCTAACCTAACCTAACCTAACCTAACCTAACCCCAGTCCCGCGCCCGCACGCGTACCGAGCGCCACGATTTTATAACGCTCCGCGCTTGAAAAATCGGAAAAATAGTTTTTTCAGTGTAAATTAAATAGTGTGATATATCAGTGGATGCGCGCAGCCGAGGGCTATCCACAAGTGCAAAAAGTTCCAAAATCGGTGAAAAGGTGCAGCCAGAACGAGCAAAACAAGGATATTGGGCAATTGTTTACAACAGGTTCGCACGCTAAAAGTCTCGTTTAATATCGGGGACTTTATGTACTGGAACTGTGAAAGTGTGAATTGTGACCGCAAGAAGTGCCATATAAAATCCCAGAATTTTCCGCACAAAATTGGCGTGGCTGGAAGACTTTTCACACTAGCCCCAACTGCACATTTATCTTGGCGGCCAAAAACCCATTTTTGGTAAAAATTAGCCGAAAACTACACAGTGATCCCTGTTCCTGAGTTTACCACCAACCCCACGACGTGCGGCACTCCCGGAAAACCAGAATCCTAAACCCGCCAGGAAGCCGGGAAGCCGAGCGGACGCCGAAATCGGGTATTCCCGAGGCCCCACCGCTCCCCAAGTGTCCGGCTGGACAAGGATTCCTTAATTGCCGAGTGAAGCACAATCGTAAGCACCCCTGCACCAAATTTCATAGTGATCCAACATCGGAGAAGAAAGTTATAGGGGAAAAACTCAACCAACCAATCAGCGGTTTTTAGCCTATCCTGATTGAACCCGAGGGATCCGCCAACTGCCGCAACGGGTGTCGATGCAGTGAGCTCAGAGCTACTTGGAGACACCACAGCCGAGCTCCTACCACTGCCCGAAACCCAGCCACAGCGGTTTTTCCCTTCGGGATCTCAGGAAAACCGCCTACTGCAAAGTTCGGGACAGCCTTCGCGGAAATCCAGAAGACCTGGAGAAGTGGAACAAGGTGCAGTGTACAGATCAACTATTGGACTATCAACTGTAAATTTTTCAGAATTTTAGCTTGACCGGTAAATTAACTACAAATTTTTTGGCAAACACAGATGGTAAAATAAATCTTTGTTTACATTTTGTGCTAGAACAGCGCCATCTATTAGAAAATTCTTAGATTACCGAACAGTAAATTTTATAGTAAATTAGTGAAATTAATTGTGGTTAGTGGCTTGGAAAATATTCCAAATCACATTTAAAAATAGCTTTAACTATATCAGACACCCCCATCTGGCGGAATTAGGGTGAGGAACTTTTTAAAGTATACATCAAGTTTTACCAAAATCCCCTTGGAAATTCCCGGATCCGGGTGTACAGGTCTACATCCTCCGAATTTAGACGTCATATTCAACCATAACATTCACTCTAAATATTTTGGAAACCCCCTAAATACAAATTAAAAATTTAGCGCCATCTTTGGACAAACTTTGGAATTAAATTGGTCATTTTCAAAATTCTTTTCGACCGAAGCTGATTACGGGAGGTTGTTGGGGGCATCGCCAGGACCAAAAAAGTCTGAGGAACCATACCTCTGCGACGCTTGGATCCGGAGATATAAGCCAGGTAGCTTATAGCAGCGGCCATTATAAACAGCTATATCTCTGGAGCTACTGGTCGTAGAAGGTTGGGGTTTTCGACATTTGGAATTGACGGTGCTATCCCTGCCGCTTGGGGTCGGTTTCGCTTCGAAACCACCTAAATTATATTTGAAAATTCAGCGCCATCTTTAGGAAAATTTCGGCACTAAAAATCACTTATTACCATGCTAATGGGACATGGTTCTAAGTAAAGAGTTGAATTGTTTTGTTTGAAGTTAGTACCTTAGGCTTCTCCTGAGTACATCCAATAGTTGTGGTATTAAAAGGCCTACATTTAACTGTTTTTTGCTATACCTAAATTGTCCACTTTTATTTTGATTGATTTTATTGTATTTTACTCGGGTTGACAACGTGCAGGTATATCCTCACGCGTGCGGAAAAGAAAATTCTTTGACCGAAGCTGACGACGGGAGGTCGTTGGGGGCGTCGCCAGGACCAATAAAGTCTGGGGAACCATACCTCTGCGGCGCCGGGTTCCGGAGATATAAGCCAGGTAGCTTATAGCAGCGGCCATCACAAATAGCTATATCTCTGGATCTACTGGTCGTAGAAGGTTGGGGTTTTCGACAGTTGGTATTGACGGTGCTATCCCTGCCGCTTAGCGTCGGTTTTGACTCGAAACCCTCTAAATTAAAATTGAATACGGCGCCATCTTTGGGAAAATTTCGGCACTACAAAATTATTTATTAATGAGCTAATGGGCCAAGGTTCTAAATAAAAGGTCTATTGTTTTGATTAAAGTTAGAACTTTGTAGGCTCCTTCAGAGTATACCAAGTAGACCTGATCTCTAAAAGGTCCATATTTCAGTATATTTGTTAAATCTTAACTGTCTGCTTTTATTTTGATAAATTTTATTTTTCACTCGGGTTGACAACGTGCAGGTATACCCTGACGTGTGCGGGAAAGAAATTTTTCGACCGAAACCGACGACGGGAGGTTGTTGGGGGTGTCGCCAGGACCAAAAAAGTCTGGGGAACCACACCTCTGCGGCGCTTGGTTCCGGAGATATAAGCCAAGTAGCTTATAGCAGTGGCCATTATAAACAGCTATATCTCCGGATCTACTGGTCGTAGGGAGTTGGGGTCTTTGGCGATTGGTGTTGGCGGCGCCATACCTACCGCTTGACGTCGGTTTCGAAGCGAAACCGACTTGGAATTTTTTGGTCTGAGTGGACGGCGGGAGGTTGTCGGGGTCGTTGCGACGACCAAAAAAGTCCAAGGAACCAGGTCTCTGGGACGCCTGGTACCAAAGATATAGCTAAGGTAGCTTATAGCGGCGGCCATCTTGAAAAATCTAAAAAACCGCATAACTCGGCTCCCCGAAGTCGTAGAGACAAGCGGTTTTCACCGCTGAGGTTGCCAACGACTGCTCCTTGTAGGAGTCACTAAACCGACTCTACATTTTGTAGAGCCACTTTTTGTTTGTACTTAGTGTTATTTTAACACTACATTTAGTTTTTAAGGACATAACTGTTTGATACTTTGGTAAGAACTGAACATTTTATTGAATAAATAAACTGATAGAGCCATTTTGGCAACCAGGTATCAAACAAAGATTACTGTGTTTTGTATTGTTTTATATTATTGTGTTTTTGATTACTAAGCTCGTATAGAGTGTTTTGACTTTGTTTTTAACAAGTTGACCTTGCCACCAAAACTGGTCTACTAGCATTCCCAGAGTCTTTTTGGGATATTGACAGGACAGGTTTTATTTTATAAAACTTTTACAAATTATTGGACCTGATTCTGTAAATTCCAGGATGTACCACACACCTCCCTCAAAGAAGGTAGTTATGGAGAGCTCCCCTAGAAGCGTGGCGCCTACCGAGGGCCGCAGTAGTATAGGCGAAATGTGCGAGTTTTTTGAGTGCGGGGAAACCGCTCAAACCCAAACTCAAACCAAAGGAACACGGAAGCGAACTGGCATAACGGGAAAAAGAGCAGAGTCTTTGGACGATGCGCTTCTTTTGGAGGATTGCCCCTTCCCTCTCAAGGGAGCCAATAAAAAAGCCGAATCCAGAAAGCTTCTGGCCTATGCCAAAAACCAATTGGGTATGGCAAAAAACCTGAAAGGCACTATAAAGGATGCAGTCATACTGGCACTGGAACGGTATAACAAACTGGTAATCGAATGCCAAGACCAGCTGGAAGGCGTGAAAGGGAGAAGGAGCTCGGGAGCTAGAGACTCCCCCAACCAAAAGGAGGCAAGACCAGTCAAAGAACGAACTGACGGACAGACACAAACTGACCAGACGATATGTGAACGTTTAACGGACAGACAGACAAGAGACGGACAGACACAGACTGACCACAAACCAACAATGGACGCTCCAAGGACTAACGAACAGACAGACGGACAAGTACTGACGTCATACCTGACTGGAATGCGGGAACATGCCAGACTGTTGGAGGAGAGCAAGAGCCAGATGGCTGACCTTAGGACGGAAATGGAAAGATATAGGGAAGCTATAAGTAGGACGACAACGGCTACCGGTGAAGGGGAACAAAACCAACCCAAAATACCGGAAGGTATCCCCCCTCGAAATAGGACGACCCTCCACTCGGTACTAATAACATCTAAGGACGAGAAAGACAAAGGAGATGTTGTCCTCGAAAAAATTAGAGAGGCGTTGGATGCCAAAGAGGGGTGGATCCAAGTAAAGAAAGTCAGGAAGAGAAAGGACAGGAAGATAATAGTAAGCGTAGACTCAAAGGAAGAACGGAAGAAGTTAATCGAAAAGCTTGAGAAGGATGGTAACCAACTCAACTTTGAAAAAATAAAAAATAGAGACCCGATGTTGGTTCTCAAGGGGGTCCTGATGGTAAATACAAACGAGGACATAATAAAGGCCATGAGAAACCAAAATAAGGACTTCTTCCAGGGATTGAGCAAAGAGGATGACAGAATAACTGTCAAGTTTAGGAAACGAGCGAGGAACCCGCTGCAGTGTCACGCAGTACTGGCAGTGTCGCCGCAAATTTGGAAGAGGGCAATAGCCAAAGAAAGGGCCCATATAGACATGCAGTGCGTTCGGATAGAGGACCAAACTCCGCTGATCCAGTGCACCCGCTGCCTGGGCTTCGGCCATAGTAAGCGGTTTTGCACTGAATCAGTGGACTTGTGCGGACATTGCGGGGGACCCCACCTAAAAGCGGAATGTGCAGAGTTCCGAGCGGGAACCCCTCCGAACTGCAAAAACTGTACTAAAGCAGGAATAGATGCCACAGAGCACGGCGCTTTCGACTACAAGTGCCCAATTAGGCTGAAAATGGACGCGCTAGCCCGGGAATCTGTGGCATATTGCTAAGGGCACCTTAAGAGACGGAACATTCTGCAGATTTGCTCAAGTGAATCTGCAGAAGAAAACTATCGCAACCGACGAACTGTTCATGGAAGCAACAAACAGGAAAATTGCAGTGGCCCTAGTTCAGGAGCCCCATACTATTGCAGGAGCGGGAATGAGGGGACGAGCGGGAGTGCGGATTTACCAGGCGGAAGGCACCGGTTTGGGGCGGATCAAAGCCGCAATAGCGGTGTTCGATCCAAACCTCACCATAATACAACATCCTACTCTCAACACGGAGAATATCGCCGTGGTTGAACTACAAACAGAAGCCCGGAAAATTGCACTCCTCTCTTACTATTTCGAACCTCTAACTCCTATTAACGAAAGAATTGAACAGATGAAATCGGTTGTGGGGAAACTAAAAACAAAACATGTGGTTATTGGGGGGGATTGCAACGCCAAGAACACTTGGTGGGGTAGTGCTAAGACCGATCGAAGAGGATTGGAAATGGCGGGAGCCCTAAACGAGTTGGGACTCCACATCTTAAATATAGGGAATAAACCGACGTTCGACACAACCAGAGGAAACCGAACGATACAAAGTGTCATTGACGTCACGGCATGCTCGGAGGAGATGCTAGACTATGTGGAAGACTGGAGAGTTCTGGACGATCTCGTGAGCTCAGATCACAAAGGGATAGTGTTTAAAATTAAATTTAAGAAAGCCAAGGGAAAGAAAATAGAAAGAACTACAAGAAAATATAACACAAAAAAGGTAAATTGGGGGGTTTTTGATAGAAAATATAGAGAACTAAAGGAAAGGGATAATGTTAAATTGGAAAAATTGAAGGAAATAAACAATGCGAGGGACCTTGAAGATTTCGTTGACAAAATCAACAGCATAATCACCGAAAGTTGTGAAGCATCTATGACAAAGAAAAATAAAAGAGAGACACTTACCTTTCCCTGGTGGTCAAACGAGCTCGCGGAGATGAAGGCAGAAGTGGCTAGACGCCGCAGTAGGATCCGCAACGCAGCTCCAATCCGAAGGCCTGATGTCGTCAATGATTACCTGCAGATAAAAGAGGAATATGAGAAAGCAGTTGTACAGGCGCAAACCACAAGTTGGAAAAACTTTTGCACCAGACAGAAACGAGAGACCGTCTGGGAGGGAATATACCGGGTTTTAAACAAAACTTCAAAAAGGGAAGAAGAAGCCCCCCTGCAAAACCATGGAAAAGCCCTCGATATGACGGAATCTCTCCAACTCATGGCGCAGACATTCTACCCGAAAGATAGCGAGGAATCCGATAACGCTTACCACAAAGACGTTAGGGCAAGGGCAAAGGTTGTGAATGAAAGGAAACATAACGAGCAATGCGAACCTCCATTCACCGAGGCGGAGCTTAGAAGGGCCGCAAACTCATTCAATCCGAAAAAGGCACCTGGGGGAGACGGTTTCACGGCGGACATCTGTATCAGGGTCATTGGGGGGGATTTTGATCTCTTCCTTGAACTCATGAACAGATGTCTGACCCTGGGCTGCTTCCCCAAGCAGTGGAAAGAGGCCGTAGTAGTCCTCCTGAGAAAGCCGGGAAAAGATACGTACACAACGCCAAAGTCTTTTAGGCCGATAGGATTATTATCCATCCTTGGAAAGATTCTAGAGAAAATGCTGATGGAGAGGCTGAAATACCATCTTCTTCCAAAGACCAGTAAGAGGCAGTATGGCTTTATGCCGCAACGGAGCACCGAAGACTCCCTCTATGCCCTGACAAACCATATTGAGGCTAAACTCAAACAGAAGAAAATTATAGTGGTAGTGTCATTGGACATAGAGGGGGCCTTCGATGCTGCCTGGTGGCCGGCCATAGTGCTTCGGTTGGCGGAAGAAGATTGCCCCATCAGCCTAAGAAGGATGATGGACAACTACCTGTCGAACAGAACGGTAACAATACGTTATGGGGGTGCAGAGACCACCACAAGCACTACTAAGGGATGTGTACAGGGCTCAATAGCCGGGCCAACCCTATGGAACGTACTCTTGGACCCCCTTTTGCACGACCTGGACAATCGGAACATCTATGTCCAAGCATTTGCGGACGACATAGTCTTAGTCTTTGAGGGTAACACTGCAGCCGAGATCGAAGCCTTGGCCGGCTCAACGCTCTCCCGTGTTGAGGCGTGGGGTGTCGACAACAAGTTAAAATTTGCACCGCATAAAACCAATGCGATGATTATAACCAATAAGCTTAAATACGACACACCACGCCTTACCATGGGGGGAGTGAACATAGAGATGGTCAAGGAAATGAAAATTCTGGGAGTAATAATAGACGCCAAATTGACATATAAGCCACATGTGAACTATATCTGCAGGAAGGCTCTGGGAATCTATCGTAAGCTGGCAAAGGCCGCAAAACTAGACTGGGGACTAAACCCAGAAATAATTAAAATAATATATACGGCTACAGTTGAGCCTATAATTCTGTATGCAGCCAGTGTGTGGGACAAAGCCACGCGGAAAGTAGGAGTTAGGAAATCGCTAAATGCGGTACAGCGCGGGTTCGCCCAAAAAATCTGTAAAGCCTACCGAACGGTCTCCTTGCACTCAGCTCTGGTGCTATCCGGTTTGCTCCCTCTTGACATCCGGATACGCGAGGCTGCCTCGCTGTACCGGGTCAGGAGGGGTGAGCCGGTGCCGGAGCTGTGTGATAGGGGGGTCGAGCGGGCGGCCTCAGCCATTGACTCACCTCACCCGGCAGAGCGTAAAGACTTGGAGTATGTCAGTCTGGTAAACCAGCAGGATGTGGATGAGAACTCCAACATGGACGTTCTCATCTACACTGACGGCAGCAAAATTGACGGGGGGGTTGGGGCCGCCCTCTCTATATGGAGGGGCGGGATCGAATCCAGACGCGTCAAGCTTTGTCTGTCGCGGTATTGCTCGGTTTACCAGGCTGAGCTCCTGGCTATATGCGAAGCCACGAGGAGAGCCAAGGCTATAAACGCAGTTACGTTTGGAGTGTACAGCGACTCGGCGTCAGCACTTCAGACAGTCGTCAACTCGTCCTCTCTACATCCCCTTGCAATTAAAACTAGAGAAAACATTGCAGCGATTTCTCAACAGAACAAAATCTTAAAGTTGTTTTGGATAAAGGCGCATGCGGGACTGGAGGGGAACGAGCGTGCTGACGAATTGGCGAAGGAGGCCGCTGCATACTCCAAACGTAGGCCAGACTATGATATGTGCCCGATGTCACATGTGAAGAACATCATAAGGGGAAACTCCATTAACGAATGGAATGAAAGATACGACAGTGGCCATACGGCAAGCACCACCAAGATGTTCTTCCCTGTGGCATCGAGCGCATACAAAATAGTCTGCAAGATGAAACCCACCAGTCACCTGACACAGCTGTTTACTGGGCATGGCGGTTTCGCGGGATATCTGCACCGCTTTAAATGTCGTGCGGATCCCTCGTGCAGCTGCGACCCAGATGAGACTGAAGATATCCCACACCTCATTACCAAATGTCCAGCTTACGACCTAAAAAGGTTTGATGTCGAACAAAAAACTGGAATCAAAATTGAAGTAAGAAATTTTCCAGAGTTAATTAATGATAATAGCAGAGAGGTTTTCCTCCAGTACTGTACAGAAATAATCACAAATGTAAATAAAAAACACTGTAATAAATAATGCTGTGCCATTATAAATTAGTATAATAGGTTTTCTAGCATTAAGTAATAGTAATAAGAAATAAAGAAGGAATTAACCCCTGTATGTAATCATATAAGATAGAAATAAATATTTAGTTGTAAAGTTATTACCCTGTATCCCAAATAAGAATTAAATAAAGGAAACTATAGTAGTAGTATAGGGATGATAGACGGGAGTCCCACCCGTGGAAAGGAATAAGAGCGAGAAAGAATGAATGCGTAGTATGCAGAATGAAAGTGCGAGAGGTAAGATAGTGAGAACTGGAATGCATGTGTAATAGTAGACCAGGACACCAATGTAATTGTGGTGGTAATAGCATAAAAAAAAAAAAAAAAAAAAAAAAAAAAAAAAAAAACCTAACCTAACCTAACCTAACCTAACCTAACCTAACCTAACCTAACCTAACCTAACCTAACCTAACCTAACCTAACCTAACCTAACCTAACCTAACCTAACCTAACCTAACCTAACCTAACCTAACCTAACCTAACCTAACCTAACCTAACCTAACCTAACCTAACCTAACCTAACCTAACCTAACCTAACCTAACCTAACCTAACCTAACCTAACCTAACCTAACCTAACCTAACCTAACCTAACCTAACCTAACCTAACCTAACCTAACCTAACCTAACCTAACCTAACCTAACCTAACCTAACCTAACCTAACCTAACCTAACCTAACCTAACCTAACCTAACCTAACCTAACCTAACCTAACCTAACCTAACCTAACCTAACCTAACCTAACCTAACCTAACCTAACCTAACCTAACCTAACCTAACCTAACCTAACCTAACCTAACCTAACCTAACCTAACCTAACCTAACCTAACCTAACCTAACCTAACCTAACCTAACCTAACCTAACCTAACCTAACCTAACCTAACCTAACCTAACCTAACCTAACCTAACCTAACCTAACCTAACCTAACCTAACCTAACCTAACCTAACCTAACCTAACCTAACCTAACCTAACCTAACCTAACCTAACCTAACCTAACCTAACCTAACCTAACCTAACCTAACCTAACCTAACCTAACCTAACCTAACCTAACCTAACCTAACCTAACCTAACCTAACCTAACCTAACCTAACCTAACCTAACCTAACCTAACCTAACCTAACCTAACCTAACCTAACCTAACCTAACCTAACCTAACCTAACCTAACCTAACCTAACCTAACCTAACCTAACCTAACCTAACCTAACCTAACCTAACCTAACCTAACCTAACCTAACCTAACCTAACCTAACCTAACCTAACCTAACCTAACCTAACCTAACCTAACCTAACCTAACCTAACCTAACCTAACCTAACCTAACCTAACCTAACCTAACCTAACCTAACCTAACCTAACCTAACCTAACCTAACCTAACCTAACCTAACCTAACCTAACCTAACCTAACCTAACCTAACCTAACCTAACCTAACCTAACCTAACCTAACCTAACCTAACCTAACCTAACCTAACCTAACCTAACCTAACCTAACCTAACCTAACCTAACCTAACCTAACCTAACCTAACCTAACCTTTTTTTTTTTTTTTTTTTTTTTTTTTGATTTCGCAGGGGAATGCTTTTACGCACGAAGTGTGGGACTCCTGGGCCGCTAGTCGGCCCAGACTACCCACTAAACCCCTGCGGGTGCCGTCGGCCGCTTTGCATGGAGGCGCCTCGGATCTAGCTAGCACAAGACGCCTCAGCGACTGGCCGGTCTCTCATCAGAGACCGGGCTCACCACTCTCAGAGGCCCTCCGACACCTGGAGGACCTCTGCCACCGGGTGGGACTATTTACTAGTCCCACTCTTATGGGGGCGCTTCCAGGCGCGCTAGGTAGCGCCTGCGTCGCACCCCCGCTCTCCGTCTACGGATCGGTTCCGCGAGGGGGTCGTCCTCGCGGTCCCTTTCCTCGGCCTCCCTCTGCGACATAACGGTCTCGCAGAAGGAGGCCATTGCCGTCCAAGCTCTGTCGCTCTCGAGCATCGCGTTGACGACACTCGGGAGCGACAGGTCCACCCCGCCTAACGCGGCGGCCAACTCTTGGCGCTGCCGGATCCACCTAGGACACCGCTCCAGGACGTGTTGAGCGGTGTCCTGAGCCCCGCCACAATCGTGGCATTTGGGCTCGGCCTCCCTCTGGGCCACGCGGTGCAGGTACTCACCGAAGCAGCCGTGCCCGGTGAGCACCACGCGGTGCAGGTACTCACCGAAGCAGCCGTGCCCGGTGAGCACCTGCGTCATGCGGAAGGTGAGAGGTTTGCGCCGTCTCAGCATCCACCTCTCCAGGACCGGACGCAGGGCCTCCGCTGTGCGTACACCGTACGCTGCCTGCGCCAGGTCCGCCTCCCACCTCCGCACGAGTTCCGCCTGCCCTCGCAGGCGCACCCGCCGTACAACCTCCACCGTGGGGCGCTCGCCGATTTCCCTCCTTCTAGCCACAAAGTGGTACACTTCGGCGAGCACCTCCGCCACCAATTCCCACGGCGGGTCGCCCGCGAGGGCCGTGGCCGCAGAGAAGGCCACTGTACGGTACCCCCGTATCACCCTCACCGCGATCACCTTCTGCGCCTGTCTTAGAAGGCGTTTGTTCGTCGCGGTGAGGGCGTCCACCCAGATGGGGGCACCGTACATAGCCATGCTCCGGCAGACGCCAGAGTAGAGCCGCCTTACTGCTTCGCTCGGCCCACCCAGGTTGGGGAGGAGTCGGCCGAGCGAAGCAGCCGTCCTGATGATCTTCGGCCCCAGTTCCCGAAAGTGGGGGCCGAAAGACCATCGTCCGTCGAGGATGAGGCCCAGATATTTCATCTGGGTGCTCACCCTCAACTCCACCTGACCCACCCGGAGGCGCGCTCCAGGGGGGGGACCCCGCGTACGGGCCCCGCGGAAAAGGAGGACTTCGGTCTTGTCCAAGCGGACCCGAAGCCCAAGCCTTTCTATGCGGTCAACCAATAGGGCAAGGCCCGTTTCGAACCTAACCTAACCTAACCTAACCTAACCTAACCTAACCTAACCTAACCTAACCTAACCTAACCTAACCTAACCTAACCTAACCTAACCTAACCTAACCTAACCTAACCTAACCTAACCTAACCTAACCTAACCTAACCTAACCTAACCTAACCTAACCTAACCTAACCTAACCTAACCTAACCTAACCTAACCTAACCTAACCTAACCTAACCTAACCTAACCTAACCTAACCTAACCTAACCTAACCTAACCTAACCTAACCTAACCTAACCTAACCTAACCTAACCTAACCTAACCTAACCTAACCTAACCTAACCTAACCTAACCTAACCTAACCTAACCTAACCTAACCTAACCTAACCTAACCTAACCTAACCTAACCTAACCTAACCTAACCTAACCTAACCTAACCTAACCTAACCTAACCTAACCTTTTTTTTTTTTTTTTTTTTTTTTTTTTTTTTTTTGATTTCGCAGGGGAATGCTTTTA
>OX345695.1:14057500-14117500 GCA_947044815.1 Apomyelois bistriatella | reverse complement strand
TTCCGCGAGGGGGTCGTCCTCGCGGTCCCTTTCCTCGGCCTCCCTCTGCGACATAACGGTCTCGCAGAAGGAGGCCATTGCCGTCCAAGCTCTGTCGCTCTCGAGCATCGCGTTGACGACACTCGGGAGCGACAGGTCCACCCCGCCTAACGCGGCGGCCAACTCTTGGCGCTGCCGGATCCACCTAGGACACCGCTCCAGGACGTGTTGAGCGGTGTCCTGAGCCCCGCCACAATCGTGGCATTTGGGCTCGGCCTCCCTCTGGGCCACGCGGTGCAGGTACTCACCGAAGCAGCCGTGCCCGGTGAGCACCTGCGTCATGCGGAAGGTGAGAGGTTTGCGCCGTCTCAGCATCCACCTCTCCAGGACCGGACGCAGGGCCTCCGCTGTGCGTACACCGTACGCTGCCTGCGCCAGGTCCGCCTCCCACCTCCGCACGAGTTCCGCCTGCCCTCGCAGGCGCACCCGCCGTACAACCTCCACCGTGGGGCGCTCGCCGATTTCCCTCCTTCTAGCCACAAAGTGGTACACTTCGGCGAGCACCTCCGCCACCAATTCCCACGGCGGGTCGCCCGCGAGGGCCGTGGCCGCAGAGAAGGCCACTGTACGGTACCCCCGTATCACCCTCACCGCGATCACCTTCTGCGCCTGTCTTAGAAGGCGTTTGTTCGTCGCGGTGAGGGCGTCCACCCAGATGGGGGCACCGTACATAGCCATGCTCCGGCAGACGCCAGAGTAGAGCCGCCTTACTGCTTCGCTCGGCCCACCCAGGTTGGGGAGGAGTCGGCCGAGCGAAGCAGCCGTCCTGATGATCTTCGGCCCCAGTTCCCGAAAGTGGGGGCCGAAAGACCATCGTCCGTCGAGGATGAGGCCCAGATATTTCATCTGGGTGCTCACCCTCAACTCCACCTGACCCACCCGGAGGCGCGCTCCAGGGGGGGGACCCCGCGTACGGGCCCCGCGGAAAAGGAGGACTTCGGTCTTGTCCAAGCGGACCCGAAGCCCAAGCCTTTCTATGCGGTCAACCAATAGGGCAAGGCCCGTTTCGAACCTAACCTAACCTAACCTAACCTAACCTAACCTAACCTAACCTAACCTAACCTAACCTAACCTAACCTAACCTAACCTAACCTAACCTAACCTAACCTAACCTAACCTAACCTAACCTAACCTAACCTAACCTAACCTAACCTAACCTAACCTAACCTAACCTAACCTAACCTAACCTAACCTAACCTAACCTAACCTAACCTAACCTAACCTAACCTAACCTAACCTAACCTAACCTAACCTAACCTAACCTAACCTAACCTAACCTAACCTAACCTAACCTAACCTAACCTAACCTAACCTAACCTAACCTAACCTAACCTAACCTAACCTAACCTAACCTAACCTAACCTAACCTAACCTAACCTAACCTAACCTAACCTAACCTAACCTAACCTAACCTAACCTAACCTAACCTAACCTAACCTAACCTAACCTTTTTTTTTTTTTTTTTTTTTTTTTTTTTTTTTTTGATTTCGCAGGGGAATGCTTTTACGCACGGAGTGTGGGACTCCTGGGCCGCTAGTCGGCCCAGACTACCCACTAAACCCCTGCGGGTGCCATCGGCCGCTTTGCATGGAGGCGCCTCGGATCTAACTAGCACAAGACGCCTCAGCGACTGGCCGGTCTCTCATCAGAGACCGGACTCACCACTCTCAGAGGCCCTCCGACACCTGGAGGACTTCTGCCGCCGGGTGGGACCGTGTTCCAGTCCCACTCTTATGGGGGCGCTTCCAGGCGCGCTAGGTAGCGCCTGCGTCGCACCCCCGCTCTCCGCCTCCGGATCGGGTCCGCGAGGGGGTCGTCCTCGCGGTCCCTTTCCTCGGCCTCCCTCTGCGACATAACGGTCTCGCAGAAGGAGGCCATTGCCGTCCAAGCTCTGTCGCTCTCGAGCATCGCGTTGACGACACTCGGGAGCGACAGGTCCGTCCCGCCAAGCGCGGCGGCCAGCTCCTGGCGCTGCCGGATCCACCTAGGACACCGCTTCAGGAAACCTAACCTAACCTAACCTAACCTAACCTAACCTAACCTAACCTAACCTAACCTAACCTAACCTAACCTAACCTAACCTAACCTAACCTAACCTAACCTAACCTAACCTAACCTAACCTAACCTAACCTAACCTAACCTAACCTAACCTAACCTAACCTAACCTAACCTAACCTAACCTAACCTAACCTAACCTAACCTAACCTAACCTAACCTAACCTAACCTAACCTAACCTAACCTAACCTAACCTAACCTAACCTAACCTAACCTAACCTAACCTAACCTAACCTAACCTAACCTAACCTAACCTAACCTAACCTAACCTAACCTAACCTAACCTAACCTAACCTAACCTAACCTAACCTAACCTAACCTAACCTAACCTAACCTAACCTAACCTAACCTAACCTAACCTAACCTAACCTAACCTAACCTAACCTAACCTAACCTAACCTAACCTAACCTAACCTAACCTAACCTAACCTAACCTAACCTAACCTAACCTAACCTAACCTAACCTAACCTAACCTAACCTAACCTAACCTAACCTAACCTAACCTAACCTAACCTAACCTAACCTAACCTAACCTAACCTAACCTAACCTAACCTAACCTAACCTAACCTAACCTAACCTAACCTAACCTAACCTAACCTAACCTAACCTAACCTAACCTAACCTAACCTAACCTAACCTAACCTAACCTAACCTAACCTAACCTAACCTAACCTAACCTAACCTAACCTAACCTAACCTAACCTAACCTAACCTAACCTAACCTAACCTAACCTAACCTAACCTAACCTAACCTAACCCAACATCTTTAAGTTCATATAGTATCTGCCAACTTGCCCTATTAACCTTTTGCGTATTTAATTACACTCTAAAAGTAGAAATTCAATCGGTTCAGCACAATATTTCAATAGTTATATCTAAAATCTTTAATATTTCATTGTAGAGTCAGTAAATTACATATAAAATTTTTCTAATAAAATATTTCACTTACCTTGCGCTGTTTTCTCGTCCTAATCCGGTGTGTTCCATCTGCCTGCATCGTTCGTGACCGTTTAGCGTGGTTCCGCACCTTGTCTTCGTCTCCGAAAAAATCTTCTCCTGTTAAAATTATTAAAAATATCACATTTTTGTTCATAAAAACTTTTCTACTCGCCACATCTACTTCATTTTCACTTTCTATAGTGCAGCTCGACCGCCCGCGTCCATTGACACCGAAATCGCGACGATCGGCTGACAAATTTCTGAAAAATTTGAAATTTTTGAATTTTCATACTAAAAAATCCACCTTAGCTATCCGATACCACTACAGGACAACATCTTTAAGTTCATATAGTATCTGCCAACTTGCCCTATTAACCTTTTGCGTATTTAATTACACTCTAAAAGTAGAAATTCAATCGGTTCAGCACAATATTTCAATAGTTATATCTAAAATCTTTAATATTTCATTGTAGAGTCAGTAAATTACATATAAAATTTTTCTAATAAAATATTTCACTTACCTTGCGCTGTTTTCTCGTCCTAATCCGGTGTGTTCCATCTGCCTGCATCGTTCGTGACCGTTTAGCGTGGTTCCGCACCTTGTCTTCGTCTCCGAAAAAATCTTCTCCTGTTAAAATTATTAAAAATATCACATTTTTGTTCATAAAAACTTTTCTACTCGCCACATCTACTTCATTTTCACTTTCTATAGTGCAGCTCGACCGCCCGCGTCCATTGACACCGAAATCGCGACGATCGGCTGACAAATTTCTGAAAAATTTGCCCTCCCACCCACCCTCAGTTCATTGGGTATATCAACTTTTTCGCCCACTTTTTGACGAAAATTTTTAAATTTTCTTATTTTGCTCAGATTTGAACCGAAAATGGTGCTAGCTCGATCGCCGACTCGTAAAATGCCCGAAAGGCCCCTTCCTTCCGCTTCATCGCCCTCAACAGCGGCCCAGTCTAGTTCTGGAGCCTCCGAATTACAGCCATCCGTTGCGGCCCCAATCACTTTTGCCGAAGCCATCATTGAGTCCGTTAGGGCTAGGCAGGACTTACCTGGGGTATCTTCCAACATCTTTAGTGGTTCAGAGACACCACAGACAGACATGACTTTAACCGACTCTTTGATTCCACCAAACACCATAGCATTAAGTGAAACAAGTAAAACAGTTGAGGAACCAATTCCTGTCGACATATCGTTCGACACATCACAAGGTATGGCAGCTTTAGTTTATAGTCACTCCCCCGAAGAAACCTCTGGCAATCAACAACTGAGTAGCGGGACTCCTAAACCAGCCTTTGACAAAGAAACCCCCAACCAACAGCAGGGTAGTTATGTCTCTGATCTGGTTCAAGTAGAGGGAACCCGTAGCTGCGAATCAGTTGATGAAAGGCCCGTCGAGGGATTTAATAATGCAGTCAAGGCGATAGTAAAGGAGGCCGTAGGGTTGTTGGGCGCATCGAGAAGCGTCACGAAAAAGCAAAGGGAAAGCGTAGTACATCTCCTCAATAGCATAGAAGCCAAGACTGATAAATTCGCTGGCAAAGTCAAGAAATACTGCACATGCTGGGCAGCACAGCGTGTCCCGAGCACCTTCCAGGCAGCTGGCTATGTCCCTCCTCAGAACATCCCAGCGGTTGATCACAACTTTCAAGGTAGTGTCATTGCCGCAAAACTAGAAGAGCACACCAAACTCTTGATTGAAAACAATCAAAAAGTAGAAGAGTTAAATATAAAATTAGAAAGACAAAAAGAGCTATTAGAAACAATGACAACGGCGACATACGCGAGTGTTGCAGCCGGCCAATCCACAGCACAAAGCAGAAGACCGGAAGCTGCAAAAAAGACGCTCCACTCCGTAGTCGTAACGTCTAAAAATGACCAAGAAACGGCGGAAAACGTATTGGATAGAGTAAGGAAAGCAATCGATGCCAAGGAAGGCTGGATTGAAGTGCAAAACGTGAGAAAGGCCAAGGACAGAAAGGTAATAGTTGGAGTGGGCACGATGGAGGAAAGGGATAAGCTCAAAAATAGACTAAAGAAAGAGGGTACAAATCTCAATGTGCAGGAAGTCAAAAATAAGGACCCACTTTTGATTCTCAAGGCTGTCCTAAACATGCACGCCAACGAGGACATAATCAAAGCCTTTAAGAATCAAAATAAGGACATCTTCTGTGGTCTTGCTGAGCAAGAAATAAGAATGGAGGTAAAATATAGGAGGAAAACGAGAAACCCGCACACCTGCCACGTGGTGCTATGTGTATCGCCCCAAATCTGGCAAAGAGCAACTAGCAGAGGTAGGATCCAGATTGACCTGCAGCGTATCCAAGTCGAAGATCAGTCCCCACTGGTCCAGTGCACTCGCTGTCTAGGCTTCGGCCACGGCAAGCGGTTCTGTACTGGGCAAGAGGACCTCTGCAGCCATTGCGGTGGCTCGCATCTGAGGGCCGAGTGTCAAGAATGGCTTGCCAGGGAGCCGCCGAAATGCCAAAATTGTTGCAAAGCCTATTTAGAAGAAGTTGCGCACAACGCATTCGACCAAGCGTGCCCGACAAGGAGAAAATGGGACACCTTGGCACGCTCTACCATAGCTTATTGCTAAGGGCGTCCCAGGCGTATTAATCCCATATCGGGTAGCGCAAATAAATTTGCAGAAGAAGAAGCTGGCCACCGACGAGTTTCTGGTAGAAGCGACAAAGCGAAAGCTCGCATTGGCGCTTCTGCAAGAACCATACGTCGGTGCCGCTCCACATAAAATGAAAGGCAGGAAAGGTATGCGCATAATCCAAAATGCGGACACCTGTGGAGGCACCGTAAAAGCGGCAATAGTTGTCTTTGACAGTAAAATAAGGGTTACGGAATATCCAACGCTGACAACCAACAACGTGGTCGTAGTAGGCCTTAGTACGGAGTCGTGGGAAATCACCCTGGTTTCATTTTACTTTGAGCCGAATAAGCCGATAGAGCCCTACCTCGAACAGCTGGCCAAAATAGAGAGGACACTAGGCACTAAAAAATTGATTTTGGGAGGGGACGCAAATGCGAAAAATACTTGGTGGGGAAGCCCGTTCGTGGACCACAAGGGAGAAATTATGATGGGAGTACTCGAAGAGCTGAATCTTCATGTGATTAATAAAGGAGGAATTCCGACTTTTGACACGATAAGGGGAAAACAACGCTTCAGCAGCTACGTCGATATAACAGCGTGCTCGACGGATCTTCTTGACCTGGTTGATGACTGGGAAATCGATGAGGGCTTGACGAGTTCGGACCATAACGGGATTCTTTTCAAAATATATCAAAAACCTTCAAATGGAATAAACATACGTAGAACCACAAGAAAATTTAACACTAGGAAGGCCGACTGGTCAACTTTTCACAAGAGAATAGGTCAAATTTTGCAAAATAAACAAATCACAAAACAAAAAATTGAAGAAATTACAACAGTAGAAGATATAGAAAAAATAGTACAAGAATATTCCGACACCATAGAAACCGTTTGTAACGAGACCATAGTAAAAAAGAAAACCGAGGAGAAATTTACCTTACCGTGGTGGTCCGAGGAACTCGCATCGATGAAACGGGAAGTCGCCACCAGGAAACGCAGAATCCGATGTGCATGTCCGACACGAAGAGACAAAGTGATTGAAGAGTACCTGAAATGTAAAAATGAATATGAGTTGCAGGCAGCTAGAGCACAGGTTGACAGTTGGAAAGACTTCTGTCAAAAGCAGGACAAGGAAAGTGTCTGGGAAGGTATATATAGGGTAATTGGAAGAGTGAGTAAGAGGGAAGAGGAATCTCCATTAGAGAAAGACGGTACAACGTTGAACTCATGTGACTCAGTAAAATTGCTGTCGGAAACCTTCTACCCGAAAGACCTTGCCGACAGCGACAATGATGTCCATCGTCGCATTAGAGAACAAGCTGGAAGGGTTAATGCAGGTAAGCAACATACAACTGATGAGCCACCGTTTACAATATTCGAACTCAAAAGTGCAACCGAGTCATTTAATCCTAAAAAAGCACCAGGAGCCGATGGGTTTACAGCAGACATATGCCAACACGCCATAGGAAGCCATCCGGAAATATTCCTGGCAATTCTCAACAAATGTTTTGAGTACCACTACTTCCCGAAAATCTGGAAAAAAGCTACAGTAGTGGTACTAAGGAAGCCAGGAAAAGATAATTATAGGAACCCAAAGGCGTTTAGACCTATCGGACTGCTTTCGATATTGGGAAAAATTTATGAAAAAATGCTGATAGCAAGGCTTAAATTCCACCTGATCCCTAAGATGAGCACAAAACAGTTCGGTTTCATGCCACAGCGGAGTACCGAGGACTCCCTCTATTCTATGATGGAACATATCCATAAAAAGCTAGAGGAAAGGAAAATCATCACGGTTATATCTTTAGACATAGAGGGAGCCTTCGACTCTGCCTGGTGGCCAGCAATAAGAGTGAGACTAGCGGAGGAAGGTTGTCCGATACAGTTGAGAAGGGTTATGGATAGTTATCTGGAGGATCGAAAGGTTCGGGTTAGATATGCGGGAGAAGAGTACAGTATGGACACTGACAGAGGATGTGTACAGGGTTCCATAAGTGGCCCCCTATTATGGAATCTCTTGTTGGACCCGCTGCTTAGACATCTGGAACTGGAGAACATCTATTGTCACGCATTCGCTGACGATGTTGTTCTATTGTTCGATGGTGACACGGCTCAGGAAATCGAATTACGGGCTGGCGCAGTTCTCGACCATATTCAGAAGTGGGGAAATAACAACAAATTAAAGTTCGCGCCTCAAAAGACTAAGGCGATGGTAATAACGAACAAGATGAAATTCAAAAATCCGCGACTGAATATGGGCGGGACAAATATTGAAATGGTCAATGAAATAAAAATATTGGGTGTCACCATCGACAAAAAATTGACATTTAACGCGCACGTCGCGAATGTGTGCCGGAAAGCAATAGGCATCCACAAGCAGCTGACGAGAGCGGCCAAAGCAAGTTGGGGATTGCACCCGGAGGTAATTAAGATAATATACACAGCTTGCGTTGAGCCGATAATCTTGTATGCTGCGAGCGTCTGGGCACCAGCAGCCGAAAAAATAGAGGTCAAAAAACAACTGGCGGTAGTACAGCGCGGCATAGCCCAAAAAGTATGCAAGGCGTACCGTACTGTGTCACTCAACTCGGCCTTGATCTTGTCGGGAATACTTCCATTGGATCTCCGTGTTCGAGAAGCGGCATCGCTCTATGAGGCCAAAAGAGGAATACCCCGGCTTGAGATGGCCGATCGAGAAATAGAGCGAATGGCGTCGGTGATGGAAAATCCGCACCCCGCAGACCGCCAGGACATTCAAATAATAGAGCTGGAAAATCAAGAGAAACTGGATGCTCACAACAATTATGATGTAAAAATATACACGGATGGCAGTAAGAGTGAGGATAAGGTAGGCGCAGCGGTTTCTGTTTGGAAAAACGGGTCTGAAATAAAAACGTACAAACTGTCTCTTCCAAGCTATTGTACCGTGTATCAGGCGGAGTTAATGGCATTGTGCAAAGCAACGGAAATAGCAATAAAGTTTAAGGAAAAATCATTTGGGGTTTTCAGCGACTCTATGTCGGCCCTCTTAACCGTAAGAAACTACGACCGCCTTCATCCCTTAGCGGTTAAAGCCAGGAGCAACTTAAGATCATCGCTCCTCCAGGGCAAAGTAGTAACACTGCACTGGGTAAAGGCTCACGCTGGTTTAGAGGGCAACGAGAGAGCCGACGAGCTGGCAAAGGAGGCCGCTGAAAACTCCAAAAGAAAGCCAGACTATGATCAGTATCCGATTTCACTTGTCAAGCGTAACCTTAGATTGGAAACGATTGACGAGTGGAATCGTAGATATATAGATGGAGAAACTGCTTTCGGTACCAAACTGTTTTTCCCGAATGTAATGTCAGCGCACAAAATAGTACGAAAATTTGAGCCGAATTTTATTATAACCCAACTAATGACTGGCCATGGGGGGTTCGCAGAGTACCTACACAGGTTCAAATGTAAAACGAACCCCTCATGTGTCTGTGACCCAACGGAAAAAGAGACAGTGTTGCATATTCTTCTTGATTGTCCTATACATAGTACAGAAAGATTTAACCTGGAACAAAAATTAAACTTAAGTCTAAATAAGGAAAAAATTTGTGAAATAATGGCAAGTGACAACAGGGATGAATTTCTAAGTTATTGCACGGCCATAGTTAAAGTTGTAAATAAAAGAAATAAATAAATAAAAACCTGTATATATTAATTAATAAAAAAAAAAAAAAAAAAAAAATTTATATATGTAAAAATTAGTATATAATAATAATATTTCATATATATACTTATATATCTTTATTTTCTTGTATAAATTCCATATATATTGAATGAAACTGTACATTGTATATAATAAATGTTGTATATTCCATAAATACGATAAGAAATTATATTTGTAAGGAATATCATAAAGACGGAAAATAAATAACTAAGACGATGCTCGTTTGAAGTGCAGTGAATAAAAGTTAAGAATAACAAACAAATAAAAGTTAAATAAAGTCTCCGATTAAATTTGGAGGAAAGAAACAGAGAATATTATAAAAAAAAAAAAAAAAAAAAAAAAAAACCTAACCTAACCTAACCTAACCTAACCTAACCTAACCTAACCTAACCTAACCTAACCTAACCTAACCTAACCTAACCTAACCTAACCTAACCTAACCTAACCTAACCTAACCTAACCTAACCTAACCTAACCTAACCTAACCTAACCTAACCTAACCTAACCTAACCTAACCTAACCTAACCTAACCTAACCTAACCTAACCTAACCTAACCTAACCTAACCTAACCTAACCTAACCTAACCTAACCTAACCTAACCTAACCTAACCTAACCTAACCTAACCTAACCTAACCTAACCTAACCTAACCTAACCTAACCTAACCTAACCTAACCTAACCTAACCTAACCTAACCTAACCTAACCTAACCTAACCTAACCTAACCTAACCTAACCTAACCTAACCTAACCTAACCTAACCTAACCTAACCTAACCTAACCTAACCTAACCTAACCTAACCTAACCTAACCTAACCTAACCTAACCTAACCTAACCTAACCTAACCTAACCTAACCTAACCTAACCTAACCTAACCTAACCTAACCTAACCTAACCTAACCTAACCTAACCTAACCAGTTACGCTCTGTCCGGCGTCCAGAGCACCACGTTTTAACCTAGCTCCACGCTAAAAAATTCAAAAAAATAGGTTTTTTGCGTGCTACGACAGTGTGTGATACATCAAATTGTGCGTAAAAAGTGCCTCTATACGAGGAAATATAGTGCTTGAAAATCGGAGAAAGTTCGCCGAAGAAAGTGTTCGAAAAACTGAAATAACCTCAAAGTTGGTGAACTTTTTCGAGCTTCAAACGCGTGCGGCGCCCTCAGGTGATCGACGACCCCCCATTTTTCTTTTGTCAAAGGTTGGGCCTTGTTATCCCCCAACTTCCACGTGAGTGACAGATTTTTCCGGTGAAAACCGGAAAAGTTATTAAGGAAAAACCAAAAACCACGTGGTGGCGTGGTCGGTGAAGGCGAGCTGCGCGAGACAAGTTGGAAGCTGTTGCTAAAGGAGCTTAATATTGCAAGTACGAAGGCGCTTCGAACAGAATTTTCGGACCTACCCGTAAGGAGTTATTCAAGTTAGAAAACCGAAACTTGGGACGCGAATAACTCGTGAACTACCAGGGACGCGCGGGATTGGAGGACGTCGTAAGGTGCAGGAACACAAGCTTGAACCGACCGTGAGAAAACAAAAATTGTTTATTTGGACTTTTTTAGAAATAACCTCAAAAAACCGGTTTTTCAGTTTTTAGTAAATAGTTTAAAATTTTTGTATGTAACTTTATTGTATTTATATTTGGAAAATTGACCCTTAATTAGCCTTACAGGAAACCGTTTGAATTTCTGGAATCGGTCTATAAACGGCCGAGTTATAAAATTTTCTGTTTTTCGGGATTCAAATCCCTAAAATCTCGAAATTCTCAAAATCCGTTGATACCATCTTACAGCTGCCGTCGAGCCGATTCCGGAAATACCAGGCACGGGGTATCTGCGATTACTGGTTCGGGAGAAAAATCGATTTTAGTTTTGGCGGCCATTTTGTCCGCCATCTTGAAAAATTTAAACAGCCGATAACTTCCGATCCCGTGGTCGTAGAGCTTCGGGGTTTGAAGTGTACAGGGTTTAAGGACGCCGTCTTGCCTCTCCGCCCCCTCTTTTCTGAATCGGAGACTTTTTCTCGGATTCGAAAATTACCCCCCCCACCGGACAGGAAACATCGAGGTTACCGACCTAGGTCCAAACCGCGTGTTTCTACAACTCTCCGTTCCGGAGTTATCGAGATTTATCGCCTCGACTATTTCTGCAGTCAGCAATCTTGGTTGACACATAGTCACCGGTATCTTCGGTTCTGGTGGTCCTAGGAGCACGGGATTTTCACTGTTGGTCTCGGTGGGTCCTGCCCAACATTTTCAGACGCGTTTGGTGGGGATAGGACGTGGTCGACTTTTGACTCTAGATTTGCCCCGCGCGGGGTAGCCGGCTCCACGACTAGCACGGTATTGAAAACCCCAGGTCTCTGCGACGTCTGGTTCGGAAGATACAGCTTACCAAAGTTTTGGCGGCCATTTTGGTCCGCCATCTTGGATTTCTTTAATTCGCCATATCTCCGGCCACAGTGGTCCGATCGACCTGGGATTTTCTTTGCTGGCATCGGACGGGCCTGCTCTTCCGTTCTGGACTGAATTGGAGGCTCTACATTGTTGGGGTAGAGTTTTGACTCTACATAGAGTTAAGCAATTATTTTATTATTATTTTTAAGAGTAGCTTTAGTGACTCAATTGTCATTGTTCTAGTATTGACTGTTTTGACCAAACACAGGTACATTCTGTTACTTGGACCATAGCTATATTTAAAACAATTAATTTAACGTTTTAATCAAATTGATTAAGAAATATTTTATTGACGGTATATAAGTATACAACTTTTACAAACCCTTATATACCTTGACTCATACCTCCAAAATGTCTTGCCCGAGAACTCCTGTTTCAAAAACCACATCGCAGGAGACAGTGACAGCAGCAGAGACAAGAAGACTAAGTTTCGACAAATCGAAGGAAGCTTTTGAGCCTAAACAAAAGAGCGTTAGTCCTCGAGTTAAGCCCACTTCCAACACTCAGACGATGCGAGCTGGTATCGCGAATTTAACTGCTAAAAAAGCAGCCTCTAAAGGAAAGGAAATTCCGACACAGATTTTATCTAAGGCGCCTTTCCGAGGGGGTTGCAGGTCTAATGAGGCGAAAGGGCTCTATAATCACGCCACTACGTATTTGGAGGATGCAAAAAACCTAAGAACCGACATAAGGGTAGAGGTTTCAGCAGCCCTCCTTAGATTTCGCGAATTGGTGTTGGAAGCCGAGGAAGAGAGGAAAGGTACCCTTAACCCTAGTAAAGAGATACCCTCGATAGTAAACAATGACACTGGTCCAATGGCGACGACAAGTATGACATTGGACACATATGTACAAAAAATAGAGGAGCATACCAGACTTCTGCAAGAAAATAATAAAAATATGAGTGAACTGAAGGATGAAATATCTAAGCATAAAGAGATCCTGGGAAGTGTAACTGCGTCCTCCTATGCTAATGTGGTGGCGGGACAATCAAATGCTTCCAGGATGAAAATGGCGACGAAGGAAACATTGCACTCGGTGGTCATAACGGCGAAAGACAGCACAGAGCCAGGCGAAAAAATTTTAGAAAGAGTCAGGAAAGCAGTAGACGCCAAGGAAGGCTGGATAGAAGTTAAGAGGGTGAGGAAAGCTAAGGATAGGAAGGTGATAATAGGACTAAGTACGAAGGAAGAGAGGGAAAAATTAAAGAAAAGACTGGAAAATGAGAAGGATCTGTCTGTGGAAGAGGTCAAGAATAAGAACCCTCTACTGGTTCTGAAGGGCGTCCTCAACGCACGCACTGATGAGGACATTGAGAAAGGCCTAAAGAACCAGAATAGGGAGCTATTCAAAGGACTTGCAGCGGAAGAGGAAAAAATTGAGTTCCGATACAGGCGGAAACTGAGAAATCCCCTGGCGGCTCACGTGGTTATTGGGGTTTCCCCTAAGCTATGGCAACGGGCTACGGCAAAGGGTGAAGTCATGATAGAGATGCAGCGCATTAAAGTGGAAGACCAGTCGCCGCTGGTGCAGTGCACTTGCTGTCTTGGCTTTGGCCACAGTAAAAAATACTGCAAGGAGACTGTGGAACTGTGCAGCCACTGTGGTGGCCCTCACCTCAAGGCGACTTGTACGGAATGGATAGCAAATGCACCACCAAAATGCAAAAACTGCACCAGGCAGAACATAGCGGACGATGCGCACAACGCATTTGACCCCGAATGCCATGTTAGAGCAAAATGGGATGCCATAGCCAGATCGGCTGTGGCATACTGCTAAGGGCAGCCCCCGGGAAAACTTCTGCCGGTTCGCACAAGCGAACCTGCAGAAAAAACGTAGCGCCACTAATGAGATGTGTGTAGAGGCAGGAAAGCGGAACCTAACAGCGGCTCTATTACAAGAACCCTATGTAGATGGCACGAAAAGAATGCAGAGTCGCCCAGGTATGCGAGTCTTCCAGAAGAACGACAATAACGGCGAAAGGGTGAAGGCAGCGATCGCTATTTATGATCCAGAACTGAAAGTGATCCAACATCCAGCACTTACAACCCTCAATACAGCTGTAATTGAAATACAGACTAAAGACGGAAGGCTTGCACTGGTCTCAATCTACTACGAACCAAGTGAGCCAATAGGGCCATACTTAGAAGAGCTTAGGAGAGTAGTACAAACCTTAAAACCAAAATACATTCTCATAGGAGGCGATTGTAACGCAAAAAATTCCTGGTGGGGTAGCCCCAAGATTGATCACAGGGGAGTGGACATGGCCGGTACCCTGCACGAGCTGGGCCTGCACATCCTGAATACGGGCAATGTGCATACTTTTAACACCGTAAGAGGGCAAACCACATTCCAGAGTTTCGTTGATGTGACAGCATGTTCCGGTGAAATGTTGGACATGGTAGAGGACTGGCGAGTCGACGAAGACTTGGTTAATTCCGACCACAACGGCATTACTTTCAAAATTAAAACCGAAAAAACTAGGGGACTGCAAATCAAAAGAAATACCAGGATCTATAATACGAAAAAGGCAGATTGGGAAAAATTTACAAGAAAGATCAACGAACTTAAAACTAAAGAAAATTTAACACGCGAAAAAATTAAGAATATAAAGGACAAACAAGAAATCAATGAAGTCGTGGGAAAACTAAACAAAATATTAACTGAAGCGTGTAATTATGCAATGCCAAAAAAGAAAGTTAGGGAGAAATTGACAGTGCCGTGGTGGTCGGAGAAACTTTCGGAGATGAAGGCAGAAGTCACTAGACGTAAGCGCCGAATCCGGAACGCTGCGCCTATCCGAAGGGAATGTGTTATTGCGGACTATCTTAAAGCCAAAGAGGAGTACGAGGCAGAGGCTGCAAAGGCTCAGACAGACAGCTGGAAAGAATTCTGCGGAAAGCAGGATCGGGAGAGTGTATGGGACGGTATTTATAGAGTCCTGAATAGGACGTCTAGGCGTGAAGAGGACGCCCCTTTGGAGAGTGACGGGGTAGCATTAGACATGAAAGGCTCGGCAGAACTACTCGCCAAAACTTTCTACCCTAATGATTCGGAAGCTAATGACACCCCATACCACAAAGAGGTAAGAAGCAGAGCAAGCAAAACGAATGAAGTGGAGCAACATTCGGTATGCGACCCTCCATTCGTAATGTCGGAACTTACCTCTGCGATGGACTCATTCAACCCCAAGAAAGCGCCCGGGAAGGATGGCTTTACAGCAGATATTTGCACCAGGTTCATCAGAAGTGATCCTGAACTATTCTTGGAGTTAATGAATGGGTGCCTTGCCCATGGGTGCTTCCCGGATCCATGGAAGGAAGCCACAGTCGTCGTTTTGAAGAAGCCTGGCAGGGACACATACTCGGTACCTAAGTCGTATCGTCCCATCGGCCTGCTATCGATCCTCGGTAAAATATACGAGAAGATGTTGGTAGCCCGATTGAAGCACCACCTGCTCCCGAAGATGAGCCAGCGCCAATACGGTTTTATGCCGCAAAGAAGCACCGAGGACTCCCTCTATGCCCTAATGAAGCACATAAATAGTAAACTGGCTGAAAAGAAAATAGTGACAATGGTCTCGTTGGACATAGAGGGAGCCTTCGACAATGCTTGGTGGCCCGCTATAAAACTCAGGCTAAGGGAGGAGGGATGCCCTGCTAACATAAGGGAAGTGTTTAGCGACTACCTGAGAAACAGGAGGATTACACTAAAATACGGCGGTGAGGAGGCAAAGGTCGGGACCAACAAGGGCTGCGTGCAAGGGTCGATAGCGGGTCCCATATTATGGAACCTCCTGTTGGATCCATTACTGAATACATTGGAGGGGCGAAATGTCTTCTGCCAGGCGTTCGCTGACGACGTGGTTCTCGTCTTTGACGGCGACACCGCGCTCGAGATAGAGGGTAAAGCTCGTGCTGCTCTCGACCGTGTTGAGGAGTGGGGAAATCGAAATAAACTGAAGTTTGCGGTAAATAAGACTAACGCAATGGTTATTACCAAGAAGTTGAAGTTCGATACCCCACGTCTCAGCATGGGCGGGACCAGCATCGAGATGAAAGATGAGATTAAACTGCTGGGGGTAGTGATCGACAAAAAACTTACTTTCAAGAAACATGTAAGTAATGTTTGCAGGAAAGCAATCGGCATTTTCAAGCAGCTTTCGAGAGCCGCTAAAGCAAGCTGGGGACTTAATCCCGAAGTAGTGAGGGTAATTTACAGTGCCACCGTAGAGCCTGTCATACTGTATGCGGCTAGTGTTTGGGCACATGTGGCGGGAAGAATAGGAATTAGGAAACAACTTGACGCAGTACAAAGGGGTTTCGCCCAAAAAATCTGCGGGGCGTATCGCACGGTCTCTCTGAACTCAGCGCTCGTGCTAACTGGGCTACTCCCTCTTGATCTACGAATACAGGAAGCTGCGCGCCTGTATGAGATCAAAAGGGGGGCACCATTGCCGGGACTGGGGGATAGAGAGATCGAGCAAAGGGCCCCTGCAATTGGCTCTTCTCATCCTGCCGAGCGCGCAAGTCTGGAGTTCCTCAGCCTGATAAATCAACAGCAACTAGATGAGCACAGCAATTGTGAAGTACGTATATATACGGACGGCAGCAAGATTGACGGCAAGGTGGGAGCCGCACTATCCATTTGGAATGGAGCGGAAGAAACCAGAGCCGTCAAGCTTAGTCTGCCGTCATATTGCACGGTTTATCAGGCTGAGCTCCTGGCCATATGCGAGGCGACAAGGAGGGCCAATAAACTCAATGCGACTACTTTTGGAATCTACAGCGACTCTACAGCGGCTCTTCAGACGGTAACAAATTCGGCCTCTCTACACCCGCTAGCAATTGAAAGCAGAGAGAATATTAAACTTATTCTCCAACAAAATAAGTTAATTAAATTATTTTGGATTAAAGCACACGCGGGTCTAGAGGGGAATGAACGTGCTGATGAGCTGGCGAAGGCGGCCGCTGTGGGTTCCAAGAGGAGAGCAGACTACGATTTATGTCCTGTCTCATTCGTGAAGCGAACGCTACGCAGCGAGTCGCTTCACGAATGGGATCAGCGATATGAAATGGGTGAAACTGCTGGTACGACGAAGCTATTCTTTCCGACCGCATCAACTGCATACAACACGGTCAGGAAAATAAGCCCAACTGGCCTGATAACCCAGGTATTGACTGGACACGGTGGCATTGCGGCTTACCTTCACCGATTCAAATGCAAGGATAGCCCCTCATGTACATGCGACCCTCAAGTTGAACAAACGGTTGCACACCTACTAGTTGAATGCCCTGTGTTTGATCGACTCAGATACGATGCTGAATGTAAAATTGAGGACAAAATTACAGTTAAAAACCTACCAAATTTAATTGTAAACAAAAATAGCACATATTTCTTAAAATATTGTGAACAAATATGTAAAGTAACCAATAAAATAAATGGCAAGAAACATATGATTGTATAATATCAGTTAGCATATTGTAGTTAATCATATACCATGTAATGTAATCAAATAGAAAATAAGAAAATATGTAATAAAAATGTAGATTATAAAAATAAAAGTAAGAAATTGTAAACGACATTGTAATAATATTAAGGAAGAACTCAGCTATGTAAATAAATAAAAAACTGTGTTGTTTGAACCCCCTAATAAGTAAAAAATAAACAGTAAGTAAAGTAAGGAAAACATAAGTAAGAATAGATAGATAGTTTTTAGCAAGTAGACGGGAATCCCACCCGTACAATGGTTTTAAAAGATGACGCATGAAAGGAAATGGTATGAAGAATGAAAGTACGAGAGGCATGAAAGCGAGAACTAGTATGCAAAAGGCTCAAGCTAGGAAAAACAGGCTCTGGCTCTGTCGGAGGTAGTCGTATTAAAAAAAAAAAAAAAAAAAAAAAAAAAAAAAAAAAAAAAAAAAAAAAAAAAAAAAAAAAAAAAAAAAACCTAACCTAACCTAACCTAACCTAACCTAACCTAACCTAACCTAACCTAACCTAACCTAACCTAACCTAACCTAACCTAACCTAACCTAACCTAACCTAACCTAACCTAACCTAACCTAACCTAACCTAACCTAACCTAACCTAACCTAACCTAACCTAACCTAACCTAACCTAACCTAACCTAACCTAACCTAACCTAACCTAACCTAACCTAACCTAACCTAACCTAACCTAACCTAACCTAACCTAACCTAACCTAACCTAACCTAACCTAACCTAACCTAACCTAACCTAACCTAACCTAACCTAACCTAACCTAACCTAACCTAACCTAACCTAACCTAACCTAACCTAACCTAACCTAACCTAACCTAACCTAACCTAACCTTTTTTTTTTTTTTTTTTTTTTTAACGGAGGGGAAATGCATTTACGCACAGAGTGTGGGACTCCTGAGCTGCTAGTCAGCCCAGACTACCCACTAAAACCCCTCCGGCGTTTCCGCACTTGGCCGTTGAGGGCGCCATGGGGTCGCGTTAGCATTCTACCACGACGCCCTCCAGCCTGGCCTTTCGGCCCCGTCCAATGCGCTGGGCAAGAGCCCAGCGCTCCCTAACGATGGCCTCCCTCTGTGAAACAAATATTTCACAGAAGGAGGCCCCCACCTCGGGGTGGGGCATCCGCTCACCATCTACTAAAAGATGGGGGGAGTGCCCCACTGTTTGCAGGACATTGGCCGACAGTTAATAAGACCCCGAATATCAGGGAGTTATTAACTGCCGCCCAGGGTGCACCGTCCCAAATCACTTGTCAACCCGCTCTCTCACCGGATCCGTTTGGATCAAGTGAGAACGCAAAGTTTTCAAGTGACTGGGCACTCGAGGAGGTTTCCTGCACTTAGCACCCCAACCTAACCTAACCTAACCTAACCTAACCTAACCTAACCTAACCTAACCTAACCTAACCTAACCTAACCTAACCTAACCTAACCTAACCTAACCTAACCTAACCTAACCTAACCTAACCTAACCTAACCTAACCTAACCTAACCTAACCTAACCTAACCTAACCTAACCTAACCTAACCTAACCTAACCTAACCTAACCTAACCTAACCTAACCTAACCTAACCTAACCTAACCTAACCTAACCTAACCTAACCTAACCTAACCTAACCTAACCTAACCTAACCGCTCCGGTTTGGACCGGACAAAACGCAGGCTATATCTTTTACGGCAAAAACCAAACGCGCAATTATAAAAATGAATAATACAGATATAACAATGTTAAATCAGATCAAAATACTAGGAGTTATAATAGACAGCAAACTAAATTTTATCCAACACGCCAATCATATAATTAAAAAAGCCACCAAAATTTTCAAAAACCTGTGCAAATTTGTCCGGCCCACCTGGGGCGTTCATCCCGCGAATGTAGAGTGTATCTACAGACAGGTTATCATCCCGATTATAACTTACGCGGCAGGCATTTGGGGTTCTGCAACCAGATTCTACTCGGTGCGGCGTGCCCTGCGATCTTTTCAAAGAGGATTCGCCATAAGAGCAATTCGCGGGTTCCATACGATTTCAGCAGTCGCAGCGGAGGCGCTGGCGCAATTTCCACCACTCCATCTTGTGGTAAATGAGGCGCAACAACTACATATCATTAAAAAGACAGGAACAGTTGAGGATCTTCCTGGTGATATCGAGCTATACAAGAGAGTAAAAGTGAGAGATCTCCTACATCCAGCCAAACGCATTAGCATCGAGTACAAGGAAGTCTCCACTCAGGATGAGACCACTGCTCTTATAGATCCCGATGCTCCCAATATATTCACAGATGGCAGCAAGACAGCGGACGGGGAAACTGGTGCTTCGTTTGTAGTTATAATGCAAGGTCATCCAGCAATACGGAAGTTTAAGTTGTGTCGAACAGCATCGGTCTTTATTTGCGAACTTTACGCCATCTATCAATCGCTAATCTGGCTCAATAAATACAACTATCCTTCTGCGACTATCTTTTCAGATTCTCTTTCTTCCCTCAAAGCCCTTCAGGATCGCAGTAACACAGACCCTCTGGTGTGGCGGATCCATTGCCTTCTCAGCCAACTGTATAGCGCCAACACAACAGTTAACTTCGTTTGGACTAAAGCGCACGTGGGGATAGTAGGAAACGAAATAGCAGATATTGCCGCCAAGGAGGCAGCTGCCAAGAAGACAGCAGCGGCAATAAATGTTTTCCCGCTATCCCACGCCAAACGATTTCTAAAGCAGCGTCTACTTGAAGCCTGGCAGGAGGACTACGAGTCCGCCCCTCAGGGAGCTGCTACTAAAACATATTTTAAAAACATAACTGACATAACTGACTTCCGAAGTGTAATTCAGCCCTCCTTCGCTGTCACCCAAATACTAACTGGACATGGGTATCACAAACATTATCTGCACAGATTTAAGATAACCAACAATGACCACTGTCCCTGTGATGACCAGTCATCGCAAACTATTGACCACATTTTAAAAGACTGCCCAATATTTTACCGGACAAGACAAGACTACGTAATGGCTTGCGATAAAGCAAAAATAGAGCCTTTCAATTTGTTAAACTCCACCAAGCATGTTTCTACATCCGCAACATTGATTGCGCATGTAGAAAACATTGTAAATAGATTAAAAAAAAGTGAACGGCACATAATCAAAGCACAAATAAATAATAACTAATGTAACAACACCTGTATCAAATGGCAGGTGTACAAACATATATAGAACCCAAATAAAAATATAAATTCTTCCCAAATAACATAAAAATTTTATCTAAATATACGATATTAAATTTAAAAAAAAAAAAACCTAACCTAACCTAACCTAACCTAACCTAACCTAACCTAACCTAACCTAACCTAACCTAACCTAACCTAACCTAACCTAACCTAACCTAACCTAACCTAACCTAACCTAACCTAACCTAACCTAACCTAACCTAACCTAACCTAACCTAACCTAACCTAACCTAACCTAACCTAACCTAACCTAACCTAACCTAACCTAACCTAACCTAACCTAACCTAACCTAACCTAACCTAACCTAACCTAACCTAACCTAACCTAACCTAACCTAACCTAACCTAACCTAACCTAACCTAACCTAACCTAACCTAACCTAACCTAACCTAACCTATTATTTCGCAGGGGAATGCTTTTACGCACGAAGTGTGGGACTCCTGGGCCGCTAGTCGGCCCAGACTACCCACTAAACCCCTGCGGGTGCCGTCGGCCGCTTTGCATGGAGGCGCCTCGGATCTAGCTAGCACAAGACGCCTCAGCGACTGGCCGGTCTCTCATCAGAGACCGGGCTCACCACTCTCAGAGGCCCTCCGACACCTGGAGGACCTCTGCCACCGGGTGGGACTATTTACTAGTCCCACTCTTATGGGGGCGCTTCCAGGCGCGCTAGGTAGCGCCTGCGTCGCACCCCCGCTCTCCGTCTACGGATCGGGTCCGCGAGGGGGTCGTCCTCGCGGTCCCTTTCCTCGGCCTCCCTCTGCGACATAACGGTCTCGCAGAAGGAGGCCATTGCCGTCCAAGCTCTGTCGCTCTCGAGTATCGCGTTGACGACACTCGGGAGCGACAGGTCCGTCCCGCCAAGCGCGGCGGCCAGCTCCTGGCGCTGCCGGATCCACCTAGGACACCACTCTAGGACATGTTGAGCGGTGTCCCGAGCCTCGCCACAGTCATGGCAACGTGGCTCGGCCTCTCTCTGGGCCACGCGGTGCAGGTACTCACCGAAGCAGCCATGCCCGGTGAGCACCTGCGTCATGCGGAAGGTGAGAGGTTTGCGTCGCCGCAACATCCACCTCTCCAGGACCGGGCGCAGGGCCTCCGCTGTGCGTACACCGTACGCTGCCTGCGCCAGGTCCGCCTCCCACCTCCGCACGAGTTCCGTTTGCCCTCGCAGGCGCACCCGCCGTACAACCTCCACCGGGGGGCGCTCGCCGATTTCCCTCCTTCTAGCCACAAAGTGGTACACTTCGGCGAGCACCTCCGCCACCAATTCCCACGGCGGGTCGCCCGCGAGGGCCGTGGCCGCAGAGAAGGCCACTGTACGGTACCCCCGAATCACCCTCACCGCGATCACCTTCTGCGCCTGCCTAAGAAGGCGTTTGTTCGTCGCGGTAAGGGCGTCCACCCAGATGGGGGCACCGTACATAGCCATGCTCCGGCAGACGCCAGAGTAGAGCCGCCTTACTGCTTCGCTCGGCCCACCCAGGTTGGGGAGGAGTCGGCCGAGCGAAGCAGCCGTCCTGATGATCTTCGGCCCCAGTTCCCGAAAGTGGGGGCCGAAAGACCATCGTCCGTCGAGGATGAGGCCCAGATACTTCATCTGGGTGCTCACCCTCAACTCCTCCTGACCCACCCGGAGTCGCGCTCCTGGGGGGGGACCCCGCGTACGGGCCCCGCGGAAAAGGAGGACTTCGGTCTTGTCCAAACGGACCCGAAGCCCAAGCCTTTCTATGCGGTCGACCAATAGGGCAAGGCCCGTTTCGGCCAACCGCGCCGCCTCACCAAAATTCGCACCCCGGGACGTGAAGAGAGTGTCATCCGCATAGCAGATGACACCCGTCCCAGGGGGAAGCCGGCACCGCAGGACCCAGTCGTAAGCGATGTCCCACAGGATAGGGCCGAGTATCGACCCCTGCGGGACACCGCACCCGACGCTCCGCCGAACCATTTGTCCCCCCTTGTCCTCGAACAGGACGATGCGCTCCTCCAGGTACGCCCCCAACAGCCTCCGCAGATACAGGGGCACTCTGAAATACTCGAGTGCCTCCCGTATTACACTGTGCGGAATGCTGTTGAAGGCGTTGGCGATGTCGAGGGACGTCGCCAGGGTCACCTCTCCATCCCGATCCGCCTCCTCCGTCACCGATCGCAGACGCCTAAGGGCATCGATGGTGGACCTCTCGGCCCGGAACCCATACTGCGCGTCAGAGAGACGCAGTCCCGGGCCATCCTCCACGTGCCGAACGAGCCGCGAAGCCACGACGCTCTCCAGGGCCTTCGCAGCCTCGCTCAGCAGGACCAGAGGTCGCACCGCCGAGGCCGAGTCCAGGGGCCGGCTGCCCTTCGGAATAAGGCAGAGCCGACCCTCCTTCCAGAGTTTCGGGAACCGCCCCTCCCGTAAACAGCGGTTGAGCAGCTCCCGAAACCTCTCTCCGAGATGCACGAGAATCAGCGCAAGCATCTTCCCGTGCACCCCGTCTGGACCCGGTGCCCTTTTCTTCGTCCGGAGGCGGTCGAGGACCACCTCCATTTCGACGTCGGTGACGAATGGCGGATCAGCCTCCACCCCATCGGCCTCCTCTCCGTCAGGCGGCTGTTGGGCCATTCTCGGCGGAGAAAACCCTCGCGGATTGCCGGGGAATAGATCCCCGACAATCTCCTCCAGGAGAGCTGGCTGGAGAGTCTCCGTCAATGGGGCCGCCAGTGGACGCAGCTTGTCTCGCGCCCACTTGTACGGGCGACCCCACGGGTCTCTTTCTATGCCCTCCACCAGCTCCTCGAAGGCTTCCTCCTTGGCCCGACTGATGGCCAGCTGCAGCTCGATACGTTTCGCAACATACACCGCATACAGCTGGTCATCCCTCTCCTCGTCGCGGGGGCTGCGCCGTCGACTCCGGCAGTACGCTCTTCGGGCCCCGTTGCAGGCGGTTCGAAGAGCGGCAATCTCCGTCGACCACCAGTACACCGCCCGTCTAGGGGGGGGACGACTGACGCTAGGCATGGCCGCTCTGCACACTGCACTGCAGGTGTCGCTAAAACGGCCAGCCGCTTCGTCTACCCCCATTCCCACGAGAGACGGGAGGCTCCAGCGGCCGACGATAGCCGCCTCTTCCGCCAGCTCCAAGTCGAGCCGCGTGAGCGCCCAGCGCGGAAATCGACTGCGCACCCGAGACGGTGTTGCCGCCTGACTTTCGGGGGTGGCAGACACCTCGAACCGTATATACAGGTGGTCCGAGAGTGTCTCCACCCCCACTTCCACCCTCCAGTCCGTGATTGTGCGCGCGACAGCGGGGGTGGCAAACGTCAAGTCCACCACCGAACCCCCCGTCCGCCGCACGCACGTCTGGGCTGTCCCCCTATTCAAAAGAGACAGCCCCGCGGCTAGCGCCCATTCTTCCACTTTCTGCCCCTTGGGGTCAGTGGCCGGATTCCCCCACGCCGTGGATTTGGCGTTGAAGTCACCGGCCACCAGCACCTTTAGGGGCGCTAGCCGCCTTACCTCCGACCCCAGAGCGTCCAAAAGCTGCTCCAGAGCCGGCAAGTCTCGATTCGGGGAGAAGTACACGCCAATTATGGCGTACTCTCCCCGGACCGCCACCACGTAGCCACTCCCTCTCCTCCGGATCGTGAGGGGCGGGGCAGCGCCAGACCTGGCCACGACGGCCACGGAGCCAACCAGATCCCCAGCCCAGTGGGGTAGGGAGGGTACCGCGTACGGCTCCGAAACCACCGCGACGTCAATGTCCCACTGCGCCATGGATTGCAGGAGGAGATCCTGCGACCTGGCGCAGTGGTTGAGGTTGGCCTGGAGGAAGGCGACCCCCATCACTCCTCCATTTGGCCAGCTGGCGCCGCCTGTTGTCTGCCCTGTCGCGGAGGAGGCGACAGCCCTTTACCGCGGCTTGGCGGGGGGTTACAAGACCTACCCCCCATCACGTGATCCGCCGGTTTGCCGGCGTCACGGCATACCGCGCAGCGGGGCTCAGCCGCGCAGGACGCGGACATATGGCCCTCCTCTCCGCACCTGTAGCAGAGCCGGCTGCGATCCGCCTGCGATGGGCACAGCGCTGCAGTGTGCCCAACCTAACCTAACCTAACCTAACCTAACCTAACCTAACCTAACCTAACCTAACCTAACCTAACCTAACCTAACCTAACCTAACCTAACCTAACCTAACCTAACCTAACCTAACCTAACCTAACCTAACCTAACCTAACCTAACCTAACCTAACCTAACCTAACCGATTGTTGGTTTTTCGAAAATTTTACATCTACATACGAGTGTTGCATATCATTGGACTCGGAAAATTAGCACCAATTTAAAGGAGCGTGTCTGAGAGAATTTTCTTTTAGCGCCCCATACAAATTTTTCAAAAAACATACAAATTTCGACTTTTTGATTTTTCCAAATTTTCCACGAACACCGGCTGTTCATATTTTGATCTAACATTGTAGAACTCATTAATCCGCGTAGAAAGAGCCGCCTCTCGGTCTTCTGCATCAATTTTGGAACTTTGTATAGCATTTTCAAAAACTCAAAAAACACATTTTCTTAGAAAATTTAAAATTTTTGTACTAAACATTTTTTGATTTTTACATATATATATCCGTCTTGCTGAGACGAGTCCGTAGACACCTCGTTTGCGCGGATCGGCCGCATAGAAATCGAAAAATTTCCAAAATTGTCCGAAATTTGCATACCGAGGTTACTTGGTAGGTGATTTTCCCATACTACGATTGTTGGTTTTTCGAAAATTTTACATCTACATACGAGTGTTGCATATCATTGGACTCGGAAAATTAGCACCAATTTAAAGGAGCGTGTCTGAGAGAATTTTCTTTTAGCGCCCCATACAAATTTTTCAAAAAACATACAAATTTCGACTTTTTGATTTTTCCAAATTTTCCACGAACACCGGCTGTTCATATTTTGATCTAACATTGTAGAACTCATTAATCCGCGTAGAAAGAGCCGCCTCTCGGTCTTCTGCATCAATTTTGGAACTTTGTATAGCATTTTCAAAAACTCAAAAAACACATTTTCTTAGAAAATTTAAAATTTTTGTACTAAACATTTTTTGATTTTTACATATATATATCCGTCTTGCTGAGACGAGTCCGTAGACACCTCGTTTGCGCGGATCGGCCGCATAGAAATCGAAAAATTTCCAAAATTGTCCGAAATTTGCATACCGAGGTTACTTGGTAGGTGATTTTCCCATACTACGATTGTTGGTTTTTCGAAAATTTTACATCTACATACGAGTGTTGCATATCATTGGACTCGGAAAATTAGCACCAATTTAAAGGAGCGTGTCTGAGAGAATTTTCTTTTAGCGCCCCATACAAATTTTTCAAAAAACATACAAATTTCGACTTTTTGATTTTTCCAAATTTTCCACGAACACCGGCTGTTCATATTTTGATCTAACATTGTAGAACTCATTAATCCGCGTAGAAAGAGCCGCCTCTCGGTCTTCTGCATCAATTTTGGAACTTTGTATAGCATTTTCAAAAACTCAAAAAACACATTTTCTTAGAAAATTTAAAATTTTTGTACTAAACATTTTTTGATTTTTACATATATATATCCGTCTTGCTGAGACGAGTCCGTAGACACCTCGTTTGCGCGGATCGGCCGCATAGAAATCGAAAAATTTCCAAAATTGTCCGAAATTTGCATACCGAGGTTACTTGGTAGGTGATTTTCCCATACTACGATTGTTGGTTTTTCGAAAATTTTACATCTACATACGAGTGTTGCATATCATTGGACTCGGAAAATTAGCACCAATTTAAAGGAGCGTGTCTGAGAGAATTTTCTTTTAGCGCCCCATACAATTTTTTCGAAAAACATACAAATTTTGACTTTTTGATTTTTCCAAATTTTCCACGAACACAGGTTGTTCATATTTTGATCTAACATTGTAGAACTCATTAATCCGCGTAGAAAGAGCCGCTTCTCGGTCTTCTGCATCAATTTTGGAACTTTGTATAGAATTTTGAAAATTTCAAAAACCACATTTTCTTAGAAAATTTAAAATTTTTGTACTAATTGATTTTTGAATATCTATATCCGTCTCGCTGAGACGAGTCCGTAGACACCTCGTTTGCGCGGATCGGCCGCATAGAACTCGAAAAATTTCCAAAATTGTCCGAAATTTGCATACCGAGGTTACTTGGTTAGTCAATTTTCCATACTACAGATATTGGATTTTCGAAAATTTTACATCTATATACGAGTGTCGCACATCATTGGACTCGGAAAATTAGCGCCAATTTAAAGGAGTGTGTCTGAGAGAATTTTCTTTCCGCGCCCCATACAAATTTTTTCGAAAAACATACAAATTTTGACTTTTTGATTTTTCCAAATTTTCCACGAACACAGGTTGTTCATATTTTGATCTAACATTGTAGAACTCATTAATCCGCGTAGAAAGAGCCGCTTCTCGGTCTTCTGCATCAATTTTGGAACTTTGTATAGAATTTTGAAAATTTCAAAAACCACATTTTCTTAGAAAATTTAAAATTTTTGTACTAAACATTTTTTGATTTTTGAATATCTATATCCGTCTCGCTGAGACGAGTCCGTAGACACCTCGTTTGCGCGGATCGGCCGCATAGAACTCGAAAAATTTCCAAAATTGTCCGAAATTTGCATACCGAGGTTACTTGGTTAGTCAATTTTCCATACTACAGATATTGGATTTTCGAAAATTTTACATCTATATACGAGTGTCGCACATCATTGGACTCGGAAAATTAGCGCCAATTTAAAGGAGTGTGTCTGAGAGAATTTTCTTTCCGCGCCCCATACAAATTTTTTCGAAAAACATACAAATTTTGACTTTTTGATTTTTCCAAATTTTCCACGAACACAGGTTGTTCATATTTTGATCTAACATTGTAGAACTCATTAATCCGCGTAGAAAGAGCCGCTTCTCGGTCTTCTGCATCAATTTTGGAACTTTGTATAGAATTTTGAAAATTTCAAAAACCACATTTTCTTAGAAAATTTAAAATTTTTGTACTAAACATTTTTTGATTTTTGAATATCTATATCCGTCTCGCTGAGACGAGTCCGTAGACACCTCGTTTGCGCGGATCGGCCGCATAGAACTCGAAGAATTTCCAAAATTGTCCGAAATTTGCATACCGAGGTTACTTGGTTAGTCAATTTTCCATACTACAGATATTGGATTTTCGAAAATTTTACATCTATATACGAGTGTCGCACATCATTGGACTCGGAAAATTAGCGCCAATTTAAAGGAGTGTGTCTGAGAGAATTTTCTTTCCGCGCCCCATACAAATTTTTTCGAAAAACATACAAATTTTGACTTTTTGATTTTTCCAAATTTTCCACGAACACAGGTTGTTCATATTTTGATCTAACATTGTAGAACTCATTAATCCGCGTAGAAAGAGCCGCTTCTCGGTCTTCTGCATCAATTTTGGAACTTTGTATAGAATTTTGAAAATTTCAAAAACCACATTTTCTTAGAAAATTTAAAATTTTTGTACTAAACATTTTTTGATTTTTGAATATCTATATCCGTCTCGCTGAGACGAGTCCGTAGACACCTCGTTTGCGCGGATCGGCCGCATAGAACTCGAAAAATTTCCAAAATTGTCCGAAATTTGCATACCGAGGTTACTTGGTTAGTCAATTTTCCATACTACAGATATTGGATTTTCGAAAATTTTACATCTATATACGAGTGTCGCACATCATTGGACTCGGAAAATTAGCGCCAATTTAAAGGAGTGTGTCTGAGAGAATTTTCTTTCCGCGCCCCATACAAATTTTTTCGAAAAACATACAAATTTTGACTTTTTGATTTTTCCAAATTTTCCACGAACACAGGTTGTTCATATTTTGATCTAACATTGTAGAACTCATTAATCCGCGTAGAAAGAGCCGCTTCTCGGTCTTCTGCATCAATTTTGGAACTTTGTATAGAATTTTGAAAATTTCAAAAACCACATTTTCTTAGAAAATTTAAAATTTTTGTACTAAACATTTTTTGATTTTTGAATATCTATATCCGTCTCGCTGAGACGAGTCCGTAGACACCTCGTTTGCGCGGATCGGCCGCATAGAACTCGAAAAATTTCCAAAATTGTCCGAAATTTGCATACCGAGGTTACTTGGTTAGTCAATTTTCCATACTACAGATATTGGATTTTCGAAAATTTTACATCTATATACGAGTGTCGCACATCATTGGACTCGGAAAATTAGCGCCAATTTAAAGGAGTGTGTCTGAGAGAATTTTCTTTCCGCGCCCCATACAAATTTTTTCGAAAAACATACAAATTTTGACTTTTTGATTTTTCCAAATTTTCCACGAACACAGGTTGTTCATATTTTGATCTAACATTGTAGAACTCATTAATCCGCGTAGAAAGAGCCGCTTCTCGGTCTTCTGCATCAATTTTGGAACTTTGTATAGAATTTTGAAAATTTCAAAAACCACATTTTCTTAGAAAATTTAAAATTTTTGTACTAAACATTTTTTGATTTTTGAATATCTATATCCGTCTCGCTGAGACGAGTCCGTAGACACCTCGTTTGCGCGGATCGGCCGCATAGAACTCGAAAAATTTCCAAAATTGTCCGAAATTTGCATACCGAGGTTACTTGGTTAGTCAATTTTCCATACTACAGATATTGGATTTTCGAAAATTTTACATCTATATACGAGTGTCGCACATCATTGGACTCGGAAAATTAGCGCCAATTTAAAGGAGTGTGTCTGAGAGAATTTTCTTTCCGCGCCCCATACAAATTTTTTCGAAAAACATACAAATTTTGACTTTTTGATTTTTCCAAATTTTCCACGAACACAGGTTGTTCATATTTTGATCTAACATTGTAGAACTCATTAATCCGCGTAGAAAGAGCCGCTTCTCGGTCTTCTGCATCAATTTTGGAACTTTGTATAGAATTTTGAAAATTTCAAAAACCACATTTTCTTAGAAAATTTAAAATTTTTGTACTAAACATTTTTTGATTTTTGAATATCTATATCCGTCTCGCTGAGACGAGTCCGTAGACACCTCGTTTGCGCGGATCGGCCGCATAGAACTCGAAAAATTTCCAAAATTGTCCGAAATTTGCATACCGAGGTTACTTGGTTAGTCAATTTTCCATACTACAGATATTGGATTTTCGAAAATTTTACATCTATATACGAGTGTCGCACATCATTGGACTCGGAAAATTAGCGCCAATTTAAAGGAGTGTGTCTGAGAGAATTTTCTTTCCGCGCCCCATACAAATTTTTTCGAAAAACATACAAATTTTGACTTTTTGATTTTTCCAAATTTTCCACGAACACAGGTTGTTCATATTTTGATCTAACATTGTAGAACTCATTAATCCGCGTAGAAAGAGCCGCTTCTCGGTCTTCTGCATCAATTTTGGAACTTTGTATAGAATTTTGAAAATTTCAAAAACCACATTTTCTTAGAAAATTTAAAATTTTTGTACTAAACATTTTTTGATTTTTGAATATCTATATCCGTCTCGCTGAGACGAGTCCGTAGACACCTCGTTTGCGCGGATCGGCCGCATAGAACTCGAAGAATTTCCAAAATTGTCCGAAATTTGCATACCGAGGTTACTTGGTTAGTCAATTTTCCATACTACAGATATTGGATTTTCGAAAATTTTACATCTATATACGAGTGTCGCACATCATTGGACTCGGAAAATTAGCGCCAATTTAAAGGAGTGTGTCTGAGAGAATTTTCTTTCCGCGCCCCATACAAATTTTTTCGAAAAACATACAAATTTTGACTTTTTGATTTTTCCAAATTTTCCACGAACACAGGTTGTTCATATTTTGATCTAACATTGTAGAACTCATTAATCCGCGTAGAAAGAGCCGCTTCTCGGTCTTCTGCATCAATTTTGGAACTTTGTATAGAATTTTGAAAATTTCAAAAACCACATTTTCTTAGAAAATTTAAAATTTTTGTACTAAACATTTTTTGATTTTTGAATATCTATATCCGTCTCGCTGAGACGAGTCCGTAGACACCTCGTTTGCGCGGATCGGCCGCATAGAACTCGAAAAATTTCCAAAATTGTCCGAAATTTGCATACCGAGGTTACTTGGTTAGTCAATTTTCCATACTACAGATATTGGATTTTCGAAAATTTTACATCTATATACGAGTGTCGCACATCATTGGACTCGGAAAATTAGCGCCAATTTAAAGGAGTGTGTCTGAGAGAATTTTCTTTCCGCGCCCCATACAAATTTTTTCGAAAAACATACAAATTTTGACTTTTTGATTTTTCCAAATTTTCCACGAACACAGGTTGTTCATATTTTGATCTAACATTGTAGAACTCATTAATCCGCGTAGAAAGAGCCGCTTCTCGGTCTTCTGCATCAATTTTGGAACTTTGTATAGAATTTTGAAAATTTCAAAAACCACATTTTCTTAGAAAATTTAAAATTTTTGTACTAAACATTTTTTGATTTTTGAATATCTATATCCGTCTCGCTGAGACGAGTCCGTAGACACCTCGTTTGCGCGGATCGGCCGCATAGAACTCGAAAAATTTCCAAAATTGTCCGAAATTTGCATACCGAGGTTACTTGGTTAGTCAATTTTCCATACTACAGATATTGGATTTTCGAAAATTTTACATCTACATACGAGTGTTGCATATCATTGGACTCGGAAAATTAGCACCAATTTAAAGGAGCGTGTCTGAGAGAATTTTCTTTTAGCGCCCCATACAAATTTTTCAAAAAACATACAAATTTCGACTTTTTGATTTTTCCAAATTTTCCACGAACACCGGCTGTTCATATTTTGATCTAACATTGTAGAACTCATTAATCCGCGTAGAAAGAGCCGCCTCTCGGTCTTCTGCATCAATTTTGGAACTTTGTATAGCATTTTCAAAAACTCAAAAAACACATTTTCTTAGAAAATTTAAAATTTTTGTACTAAACATTTTTTGATTTTTACATATATATATCCGTCTTGCTGAGACGAGTCCGTAGACACCTCGTTTGCGCGGATCGGCCGCATAGAAATCGAAAAATTTCCAAAATTGTCCGAAATTTGCATACCGAGGTTACTTGGTAGGTGATTTTCCCATACTACGATTGTTGGTTTTTCGAAAATTTTACATCTACATACGAGTGTTGCATATCATTGGACTCGGAAAATTAGCACCAATTTAAAGGAGCGTGTCTGAGAGAATTTTCTTTTAGCGCCCCATACAAATTTTTCAAAAAACATACAAATTTCGACTTTTTGATTTTTCCAAATTTTCCACGAACACCGGCTGTTCATATTTTGATCTAACATTGTAGAACTCATTAATCCGCGTAGAAAGAGCCGCCTCTCGGTCTTCTGCATCAATTTTGGAACTTTGTATAGCATTTTCAAAAACTCAAAAAACACATTTTCTTAGAAAATTTAAAATTTTTGTACTAAACATTTTTTGATTTTTACATATATATATCCGTCTTGCTGAGACGAGTCCGTAGACACCTCGTTTGCGCGGATCGGCCGCATAGAAATCGAAAAATTTCCAAAATTGTCCGAAATTTGCATACCGAGGTTACTTGGTAGGTGATTTTCCCATACTACGATTGTTGGTTTTTCGAAAATTTTACATCTACATACGAGTGTTGCATATCATTGGACTCGGAAAATTAGCACCAATTTAAAGGAGCGTGTCTGAGAGAATTTTCTTTTAGCGCCCCATACAAATTTTTCAAAAAACATACAAATTTCGACTTTTTGATTTTTCCAAATTTTCCACGAACACCGGCTGTTCATATTTTGATCTAACATTGTAGAACTCATTAATCCGCGTAGAAAGAGCCGCCTCTCGGTCTTCTGCATCAATTTTGGAACTTTGTATAGCATTTTCAAAAACTCAAAAAACACATTTTCTTAGAAAATTTAAAATTTTTGTACTAAACATTTTTTGATTTTTGAATATCTATATCCGTCTCGCTGAGACGAGTCCGTAGACACCTCGTTTGCGCGGATCGGCCGCATAGAACTCGAAAAATTTCCAAAATTGTCCGAAATTTGCATACCGAGGTTACTTGGTTAGTCAATTTTCCATACTACAGATATTGGATTTTCGAAAATTTTACATCTATATACGAGTGTCGCACATCATTGGACTCGGAAAATTAGCGCCAATTTAAAGGAGTGTGTCTGAGAGAATTTTCTTTCCGCGCCCCATACAAATTTTTTCGAAAAACATACAAATTTTGACTTTTTGATTTTTCCAAATTTTCCACGAACACAGGTTGTTCATATTTTGATCTAACATTGTAGAACTCATTAATCCGCGTAGAAAGAGCCGCTTCTCGGTCTTCTGCATCAATTTTGGAACTTTGTATAGAATTTTGAAAATTTCAAAAACCACATTTTCTTAGAAAATTTAAAATTTTTGTACTAAACATTTTTTGATTTTTGAATATCTATATCCGTCTCGCTGAGACGAGTCCGTAGACACCTCGTTTGCGCGGATCGGCCGCATAGAACTCGAAAAATTTCCAAAATTGTCCGAAATTTGCATACCGAGGTTACTTGGTTAGTCAATTTTCCATACTACAGATATTGGATTTTCGAAAATTTTACATCTATATACGAGTGTCGCACATCATTGGACTCGGAAAATTAGCGCCAATTTAAAGGAGTGTGTCTGAGAGAATTTTCTTTCCGCGCCCCATACAAATTTTTTCGAAAAACATACAAATTTTGACTTTTTGATTTTTCCAAATTTTCCACGAACACAGGTTGTTCATATTTTGATCTAACATTGTAGAACTCATTAATCCGCGTAGAAAGAGCCGCTTCTCGGTCTTCTGCATCAATTTTGGAACTTTGTATAGAATTTTGAAAATTTCAAAAACCACATTTTCTTAGAAAATTTAAAATTTTTGTACTAAACATTTTTTGATTTTTGAATATCTATATCCGTCTCGCTGAGACGAGTCCGTAGACACCTCGTTTGCGCGGATCGGCCGCATAGAACTCGAAAAATTTCCAAAATTGTCCGAAATTTGCATACCGAGGTTACTTGGTTAGTCAATTTTCCATACTACAGATATTGGATTTTCGAAAATTTTACATCTATATACGAGTGTCGCACATCATTGGACTCGGAAAATTAGCGCCAATTTAAAGGAGTGTGTCTGAGAGAATTTTCTTTCCGCGCCCCATACAAATTTTTTCGAAAAACATACAAATTTTGACTTTTTGATTTTTCCAAATTTTCCACGAACACAGGTTGTTCATATTTTGATCTAACATTGTAGAACTCATTAATCCGCGTAGAAAGAGCCGCTTCTCGGTCTTCTGCATCAATTTTGGAACTTTGTATAGAATTTTGAAAATTTCAAAAACCACATTTTCTTAGAAAATTTAAAATTTTTGTACTAAACATTTTTTGATTTTTGAATATCTATATCCGTCTCGCTGAGACGAGTCCGTAGACACCTCGTTTGCGCGGATCGGCCGCATAGAACTCGAAGAATTTCCAAAATTGTCCGAAATTTGCATACCGAGGTTACTTGGTTAGTCAATTTTCCATACTACAGATATTGGATTTTCGAAAATTTTACATCTATATACGAGTGTCGCACATCATTGGACTCGGAAAATTAGCGCCAATTTAAAGGAGTGTGTCTGAGAGAATTTTCTTTCCGCGCCCCATACAAATTTTTTCGAAAAACATACAAATTTTGACTTTTTGATTTTTCCAAATTTTCCACGAACACAGGTTGTTCATATTTTGATCTAACATTGTAGAACTCATTAATCCGCGTAGAAAGAGCCGCTTCTCGGTCTTCTGCATCAATTTTGGAACTTTGTATAGAATTTTGAAAATTTCAAAAACCACATTTTCTTAGAAAATTTAAAATTTTTGTACTAAACATTTTTTGATTTTTGAATATCTATATCCGTCTCGCTGAGACGAGTCCGTAGACACCTCGTTTGCGCGGATCGGCCGCATAGAACTCGAAAAATTTCCAAAATTGTCCGAAATTTGCATACCGAGGTTACTTGGTTAGTCAATTTTCCATACTACAGATATTGGATTTTCGAAAATTTTACATCTATATACGAGTGTCGCACATCATTGGACTCGGAAAATTAGCGCCAATTTAAAGGAGTGTGTCTGAGAGAATTTTCTTTCCGCGCCCCATACAAATTTTTTCGAAAAACATACAAATTTTGACTTTTTGATTTTTCCAAATTTTCCACGAACACAGGTTGTTCATATTTTGATCTAACATTGTAGAACTCATTAATCCGCGTAGAAAGAGCCGCTTCTCGGTCTTCTGCATCAATTTTGGAACTTTGTATAGAATTTTGAAAATTTCAAAAACCACATTTTCTTAGAAAATTTAAAATTTTTGTACTAAACATTTTTTGATTTTTGAATATCTATATCCGTCTCGCTGAGACGAGTCCGTAGACACCTCGTTTGCGCGGATCGGCCGCATAGAACTCGAAGAATTTCCAAAATTGTCCGAAATTTGCATACCGAGGTTACTTGGTTAGTCAATTTTCCATACTACAGATATTGGATTTTCGAAAATTTTACATCTATATACGAGTGTCGCACATCATTGGACTCGGAAAATTAGCGCCAATTTAAAGGAGTGTGTCTGAGAGAATTTTCTTTCCGCGCCCCATACAAATTTTTTCGAAAAACATACAAATTTTGACTTTTTGATTTTTCCAAATTTTCCACGAACACAGGTTGTTCATATTTTGATCTAACATTGTAGAACTCATTAATCCGCGTAGAAAGAGCCGCTTCTCGGTCTTCTGCATCAATTTTGGAACTTTGTATAGAATTTTGAAAATTTCAAAAACCACATTTTCTTAGAAAATTTAAAATTTTTGTACTAAACATTTTTTGATTTTTGAATATCTATATCCGTCTCGCTGAGACGAGTCCGTAGACACCTCGTTTGCGCGGATCGGCCGCATAGAACTCGAAAAATTTCCAAAATTGTCCGAAATTTGCATACCGAGGTTACTTGGTTAGTCAATTTTCCATACTACAGATATTGGATTTTCGAAAATTTTACATCTATATACGAGTGTCGCACATCATTGGACTCGGAAAATTAGCGCCAATTTAAAGGAGTGTGTCTGAGAGAATTTTCTTTCCGCGCCCCATACAAATTTTTTCGAAAAACATACAAATTTTGACTTTTTGATTTTTCCAAATTTTCCACGAACACAGGTTGTTCATATTTTGATCTAACATTGTAGAACTCATTAATCCGCGTAGAAAGAGCCGCTTCTCGGTCTTCTGCATCAATTTTGGAACTTTGTATAGAATTTTGAAAATTTCAAAAACCACATTTTCTTAGAAAATTTAAAATTTTTGTACTAAACATTTTTTGATTTTTGAATATCTATATCCGTCTCGCTGAGACGAGTCCGTAGACACCTCGTTTGCGCGGATCGGCCGCATAGAACTCGAAAAATTTCCAAAATTGTCCGAAATTTGCATACCGAGGTTACTTGGTTAGTCAATTTTCCATACTACAGATATTGGATTTTCGAAAATTTTACATCTATATACGAGTGTCGCACATCATTGGACTCGGAAAATTAGCGCCAATTTAAAGGAGTGTGTCTGAGAGAATTTTCTTTCCGCGCCCCATACAAATTTTTTCGAAAAACATACAAATTTTGACTTTTTGATTTTTCCAAATTTTCCACGAACACAGGTTGTTCATATTTTGATCTAACATTGTAGAACTCATTAATCCGCGTAGAAAGAGCCGCTTCTCGGTCTTCTGCATCAATTTTGGAACTTTGTATAGAATTTTGAAAATTTCAAAAACCACATTTTCTTAGAAAATTTAAAATTTTTGTACTAAACATTTTTTGATTTTTGAATATCTATATCCGTCTCGCTGAGACGAGTCCGTAGACACCTCGTTTGCGCGGATCGGCCGCATAGAACTCGAAAAATTTCCAAAATTGTCCGAAATTTGCATACCGAGGTTACTTGGTTAGTCAATTTTCCATACTACAGATATTGGATTTTCGAAAATTTTACATCTATATACGAGTGTCGCACATCATTGGACTCGGAAAATTAGCGCCAATTTAAAGGAGTGTGTCTGAGAGAATTTTCTTTCCGCGCCCCATACAAATTTTTTCGAAAAACATACAAATTTTGACTTTTTGATTTTTCCAAATTTTCCACGAACACAGGTTGTTCATATTTTGATCTAACATTGTAGAACTCATTAATCCGCGTAGAAAGAGCCGCTTCTCGGTCTTCTGCATCAATTTTGGAACTTTGTATAGAATTTTGAAAATTTCAAAAACCACATTTTCTTAGAAAATTTAAAATTTTTGTACTAAACATTTTTTGATTTTTGAATATCTATATCCGTCTCGCTGAGACGAGTCCGTAGACACCTCGTTTGCGCGGATCGGCCGCATAGAACTCGAAAAATTTCCAAAATTGTCCGAAATTTGCATACCGAGGTTACTTGGTTAGTCAATTTTCCATACTACAGATATTGGATTTTCGAAAATTTTACATCTATATACGAGTGTCGCACATCATTGGACTCGGAAAATTAGCGCCAATTTAAAGGAGTGTGTCTGAGAGAATTTTCTTTCCGCGCCCCATACAAATTTTTTCGAAAAACATACAAATTTTGACTTTTTGATTTTTCCAAATTTTCCACGAACACAGGTTGTTCATATTTTGATCTAACATTGTAGAACTCATTAATCCGCGTAGAAAGAGCCGCTTCTCGGTCTTCTGCATCAATTTTGGAACTTTGTATAGAATTTTGAAAATTTCAAAAACCACATTTTCTTAGAAAATTTAAAATTTTTGTACTAAACATTTTTTGATTTTTGAATATCTATATCCGTCTCGCTGAGACGAGTCCGTAGACACCTCGTTTGCGCGGATCGGCCGCATAGAACTCGAAGAATTTCCAAAATTGTCCGAAATTTGCATACCGAGGTTACTTGGTTAGTCAATTTTCCATACTACAGATATTGGATTTTCGAAAATTTTACATCTATATACGAGTGTCGCACATCATTGGACTCGGAAAATTAGCGCCAATTTAAAGGAGTGTGTCTGAGAGAATTTTCTTTCCGCGCCCCATACAAATTTTTTCGAAAAACATACAAATTTTGACTTTTTGATTTTTCCAAATTTTCCACGAACACAGGTTGTTCATATTTTGATCTAACATTGTAGAACTCATTAATCCGCGTAGAAAGAGCCGCTTCTCGGTCTTCTGCATCAATTTTGGAACTTTGTATAGAATTTTGAAAATTTCAAAAACCACATTTTCTTAGAAAATTTAAAATTTTTGTACTAAACATTTTTTGATTTTTGAATATCTATATCCGTCTCGCTGAGACGAGTCCGTAGACACCTCGTTTGCGCGGATCGGCCGCATAGAACTCGAAAAATTTCCAAAATTGTCCGAAATTTGCATACCGAGGTTACTTGGTTAGTCAATTTTCCATACTACAGATATTGGATTTTCGAAAATTTTACATCTATATACGAGTGTCGCACATCATTGGACTCGGAAAATTAGCGCCAATTTAAAGGAGTGTGTCTGAGAGAATTTTCTTTCCGCGCCCCATACAAATTTTTTCGAAAAACATACAAATTTTGACTTTTTGATTTTTCCAAATTTTCCACGAACACAGGTTGTTCATATTTTGATCTAACATTGTAGAACTCATTAATCCGCGTAGAAAGAGCCGCTTCTCGGTCTTCTGCATCAATTTTGGAACTTTGTATAGAATTTTGAAAATTTCAAAAACCACATTTTCTTAGAAAATTTAAAATTTTTGTACTAAACATTTTTTGATTTTTGAATATCTATATCCGTCTCGCTGAGACGAGTCCGTAGACACCTCGTTTGCGCGGATCGGCCGCATAGAACTCGAAAAATTTCCAAAATTGTCCGAAATTTGCATACCGAGGTTACTTGGTTAGTCAATTTTCCATACTACAGATATTGGATTTTCGAAAATTTTACATCTACATACGAGTGTTGCATATCATTGGACTCGGAAAATTAGCACCAATTTAAAGGAGCGTGTCTGAGAGAATTTTCTTTTAGCGCCCCATACAAATTTTTCAAAAAACATACAAATTTCGACTTTTTGATTTTTCCAAATTTTCCACGAACACCGGCTGTTCATATTTTGATCTAACATTGTAGAACTCATTAATCCGCGTAGAAAGAGCCGCCTCTCGGTCTTCTGCATCAATTTTGGAACTTTGTATAGCATTTTCAAAAACTCAAAAAACACATTTTCTTAGAAAATTTAAAATTTTTGTACTAAACATTTTTTGATTTTTACATATATATATCCGTCTTGCTGAGACGAGTCCGTAGACACCTCGTTTGCGCGGATCGGCCGCATAGAAATCGAAAAATTTCCAAAATTGTCCGAAATTTGCATACCGAGGTTACTTGGTAGGTGATTTTCCCATACTACGATTGTTGGTTTTTCGAAAATTTTACATCTACATACGAGTGTTGCATATCATTGGACTCGGAAAATTAGCACCAATTTAAAGGAGCGTGTCTGAGAGAATTTTCTTTTAGCGCCCCATACAAATTTTTCAAAAAACATACAAATTTCGACTTTTTGATTTTTCCAAATTTTCCACGAACACCGGCTGTTCATATTTTGATCTAACATTGTAGAACTCATTAATCCGCGTAGAAAGAGCCGCCTCTCGGTCTTCTGCATCAATTTTGGAACTTTGTATAGCATTTTCAAAAACTCAAAAAACACATTTTCTTAGAAAATTTAAAATTTTTGTACTAAACATTTTTTGATTTTTACATATATATATCCGTCTTGCTGAGACGAGTCCGTAGACACCTCGTTTGCGCGGATCGGCCGCATAGAAATCGAAAAATTTCCAAAATTGTCCGAAATTTGCATACCGAGGTTACTTGGTAGGTGATTTTCCCATACTACGATTGTTGGTTTTTCGAAAATTTTACATCTACATACGAGTGTTGCATATCATTGGACTCGGAAAATTAGCACCAATTTAAAGGAGCGTGTCTGAGAGAATTTTCTTTTAGCGCCCCATACAAATTTTTCAAAAAACATACAAATTTCGACTTTTTGATTTTTCCAAATTTTCCACGAACACCGGCTGTTCATATTTTGATCTAACATTGTAGAACTCATTAATCCGCGTAGAAAGAGCCGCCTCTCGGTCTTCTGCATCAATTTTGGAACTTTGTATAGCATTTTCAAAAACTCAAAAAACACATTTTCTTAGAAAATTTAAAATTTTTGTACTAAACATTTTTTGATTTTTGAATATCTATATCCGTCTCGCTGAGACGAGTCCGTAGACACCTCGTTTGCGCGGATCGGCCGCATAGAACTCGAAAAATTTCCAAAATTGTCCGAAATTTGCATACCGAGGTTACTTGGTTAGTCAATTTTCCATACTACAGATATTGGATTTTCGAAAATTTTACATCTATATACGAGTGTCGCACATCATTGGACTCGGAAAATTAGCGCCAATTTAAAGGAGTGTGTCTGAGAGAATTTTCTTTCCGCGCCCCATACAAATTTTTTCGAAAAACATACAAATTTTGACTTTTTGATTTTTCCAAATTTTCCACGAACACAGGTTGTTCATATTTTGATCTAACATTGTAGAACTCATTAATCCGCGTAGAAAGAGCCGCTTCTCGGTCTTCTGCATCAATTTTGGAACTTTGTATAGAATTTTGAAAATTTCAAAAACCACATTTTCTTAGAAAATTTAAAATTTTTGTACTAAACATTTTTTGATTTTTGAATATCTATATCCGTCTCGCTGAGACGAGTCCGTAGACACCTCGTTTGCGCGGATCGGCCGCATAGAACTCGAAAAATTTCCAAAATTGTCCGAAATTTGCATACCGAGGTTACTTGGTTAGTCAATTTTCCATACTACAGATATTGGATTTTCGAAAATTTTACATCTATATACGAGTGTCGCACATCATTGGACTCGGAAAATTAGCGCCAATTTAAAGGAGTGTGTCTGAGAGAATTTTCTTTCCGCGCCCCATACAAATTTTTTCGAAAAACATACAAATTTTGACTTTTTGATTTTTCCAAATTTTCCACGAACACAGGTTGTTCATATTTTGATCTAACATTGTAGAACTCATTAATCCGCGTAGAAAGAGCCGCTTCTCGGTCTTCTGCATCAATTTTGGAACTTTGTATAGAATTTTGAAAATTTCAAAAACCACATTTTCTTAGAAAATTTAAAATTTTTGTACTAAACATTTTTTGATTTTTGAATATCTATATCCGTCTCGCTGAGACGAGTCCGTAGACACCTCGTTTGCGCGGATCGGCCGCATAGAACTCGAAAAATTTCCAAAATTGTCCGAAATTTGCATACCGAGGTTACTTGGTTAGTCAATTTTCCATACTACAGATATTGGATTTTCGAAAATTTTACATCTATATACGAGTGTCGCACATCATTGGACTCGGAAAATTAGCGCCAATTTAAAGGAGTGTGTCTGAGAGAATTTTCTTTCCGCGCCCCATACAAATTTTTTCGAAAAACATACAAATTTTGACTTTTTGATTTTTCCAAATTTTCCACGAACACAGGTTGTTCATATTTTGATCTAACATTGTAGAACTCATTAATCCGCGTAGAAAGAGCCGCTTCTCGGTCTTCTGCATCAATTTTGGAACTTTGTATAGAATTTTGAAAATTTCAAAAACCACATTTTCTTAGAAAATTTAAAATTTTTGTACTAAACATTTTTTGATTTTTGAATATCTATATCCGTCTCGCTGAGACGAGTCCGTAGACACCTCGTTTGCGCGGATCGGCCGCATAGAACTCGAAGAATTTCCAAAATTGTCCGAAATTTGCATACCGAGGTTACTTGGTTAGTCAATTTTCCATACTACAGATATTGGATTTTCGAAAATTTTACATCTATATACGAGTGTCGCACATCATTGGACTCGGAAAATTAGCGCCAATTTAAAGGAGTGTGTCTGAGAGAATTTTCTTTCCGCGCCCCATACAAATTTTTTCGAAAAACATACAAATTTTGACTTTTTGATTTTTCCAAATTTTCCACGAACACAGGTTGTTCATATTTTGATCTAACATTGTAGAACTCATTAATCCGCGTAGAAAGAGCCGCTTCTCGGTCTTCTGCATCAATTTTGGAACTTTGTATAGAATTTTGAAAATTTCAAAAACCACATTTTCTTAGAAAATTTAAAATTTTTGTACTAAACATTTTTTGATTTTTGAATATCTATATCCGTCTCGCTGAGACGAGTCCGTAGACACCTCGTTTGCGCGGATCGGCCGCATAGAACTCGAAAAATTTCCAAAATTGTCCGAAATTTGCATACCGAGGTTACTTGGTTAGTCAATTTTCCATACTACAGATATTGGATTTTCGAAAATTTTACATCTATATACGAGTGTCGCACATCATTGGACTCGGAAAATTAGCGCCAATTTAAAGGAGTGTGTCTGAGAGAATTTTCTTTCCGCGCCCCATACAAATTTTTTCGAAAAACATACAAATTTTGACTTTTTGATTTTTCCAAATTTTCCACGAACACAGGTTGTTCATATTTTGATCTAACATTGTAGAACTCATTAATCCGCGTAGAAAGAGCCGCTTCTCGGTCTTCTGCATCAATTTTGGAACTTTGTATAGAATTTTGAAAATTTCAAAAACCACATTTTCTTAGAAAATTTAAAATTTTTGTACTAAACATTTTTTGATTTTTGAATATCTATATCCGTCTCGCTGAGACGAGTCCGTAGACACCTCGTTTGCGCGGATCGGCCGCATAGAACTCGAAAAATTTCCAAAATTGTCCGAAATTTGCATACCGAGGTTACTTGGTTAGTCAATTTTCCATACTACAGATATTGGATTTTCGAAAATTTTACATCTATATACGAGTGTCGCACATCATTGGACTCGGAAAATTAGCGCCAATTTAAAGGAGTGTGTCTGAGAGAATTTTCTTTCCGCGCCCCATACAAATTTTTTCGAAAAACATACAAATTTTGACTTTTTGATTTTTCCAAATTTTCCACGAACACAGGTTGTTCATATTTTGATCTAACATTGTAGAACTCATTAATCCGCGTAGAAAGAGCCGCTTCTCGGTCTTCTGCATCAATTTTGGAACTTTGTATAGAATTTTGAAAATTTCAAAAACCACATTTTCTTAGAAAATTTAAAATTTTTGTACTAAACATTTTTTGATTTTTGAATATCTATATCCGTCTCGCTGAGACGAGTCCGTAGACACCTCGTTTGCGCGGATCGGCCGCATAGAACTCGAAAAATTTCCAAAATTGTCCGAAATTTGCATACCGAGGTTACTTGGTTAGTCAATTTTCCATACTACAGATATTGGATTTTCGAAAATTTTACATCTATATACGAGTGTCGCACATCATTGGACTCGGAAAATTAGCGCCAATTTAAAGGAGTGTGTCTGAGAGAATTTTCTTTCCGCGCCCCATACAAATTTTTTCGAAAAACATACAAATTTTGACTTTTTGATTTTTCCAAATTTTCCACGAACACAGGTTGTTCATATTTTGATCTAACATTGTAGAACTCATTAATCCGCGTAGAAAGAGCCGCTTCTCGGTCTTCTGCATCAATTTTGGAACTTTGTATAGAATTTTGAAAATTTCAAAAACCACATTTTCTTAGAAAATTTAAAATTTTTGTACTAAACATTTTTTGATTTTTGAATATCTATATCCGTCTCGCTGAGACGAGTCCGTAGACACCTCGTTTGCGCGGATCGGCCGCATAGAACTCGAAGAATTTCCAAAATTGTCCGAAATTTGCATACCGAGGTTACTTGGTTAGTCAATTTTCCATACTACAGATATTGGATTTTCGAAAATTTTACATCTATATACGAGTGTCGCACATCATTGGACTCGGAAAATTAGCGCCAATTTAAAGGAGTGTGTCTGAGAGAATTTTCTTTCCGCGCCCCATACAAATTTTTTCGAAAAACATACAAATTTTGACTTTTTGATTTTTCCAAATTTTCCACGAACACAGGTTGTTCATATTTTGATCTAACATTGTAGAACTCATTAATCCGCGTAGAAAGAGCCGCTTCTCGGTCTTCTGCATCAATTTTGGAACTTTGTATAGAATTTTGAAAATTTCAAAAACCACATTTTCTTAGAAAATTTAAAATTTTTGTACTAAACATTTTTTGATTTTTGAATATCTATATCCGTCTCGCTGAGACGAGTCCGTAGACACCTCGTTTGCGCGGATCGGCCGCATAGAACTCGAAAAATTTCCAAAATTGTCCGAAATTTGCATACCGAGGTTACTTGGTTAGTCAATTTTCCATACTACAGATATTGGATTTTCGAAAATTTTACATCTATATACGAGTGTCGCACATCATTGGACTCGGAAAATTAGCGCCAATTTAAAGGAGTGTGTCTGAGAGAATTTTCTTTCCGCGCCCCATACAAATTTTTTCGAAAAACATACAAATTTTGACTTTTTGATTTTTCCAAATTTTCCACGAACACAGGTTGTTCATATTTTGATCTAACATTGTAGAACTCATTAATCCGCGTAGAAAGAGCCGCTTCTCGGTCTTCTGCATCAATTTTGGAACTTTGTATAGAATTTTGAAAATTTCAAAAACCACATTTTCTTAGAAAATTTAAAATTTTTGTACTAAACATTTTTTGATTTTTGAATATCTATATCCGTCTCGCTGAGACGAGTCCGTAGACACCTCGTTTGCGCGGATCGGCCGCATAGAACTCGAAAAATTTCCAAAATTGTCCGAAATTTGCATACCGAGGTTACTTGGTTAGTCAATTTTCCATACTACAGATATTGGATTTTCGAAAATTTTACATCTATATACGAGTGTCGCACATCATTGGACTCGGAAAATTAGCGCCAATTTAAAGGAGTGTGTCTGAGAGAATTTTCTTTCCGCGCCCCATACAAATTTTTTCGAAAAACATACAAATTTTGACTTTTTGATTTTTCCAAATTTTCCACGAACACAGGTTGTTCATATTTTGATCTAACATTGTAGAACTCATTAATCCGCGTAGAAAGAGCCGCTTCTCGGTCTTCTGCATCAATTTTGGAACTTTGTATAGAATTTTGAAAATTTCAAAAACCACATTTTCTTAGAAAATTTAAAATTTTTGTACTAAACATTTTTTGATTTTTGAATATCTATATCCGTCTCGCTGAGACGAGTCCGTAGACACCTCGTTTGCGCGGATCGGCCGCATAGAACTCGAAAAATTTCCAAAATTGTCCGAAATTTGCATACCGAGGTTACTTGGTTAGTCAATTTTCCATACTACAGATATTGGATTTTCGAAAATTTTACATCTATATACGAGTGTCGCACATCATTGGACTCGGAAAATTAGCGCCAATTTAAAGGAGTGTGTCTGAGAGAATTTTCTTTCCGCGCCCCATACAAATTTTTTCGAAAAACATACAAATTTTGACTTTTTGATTTTTCCAAATTTTCCACGAACACAGGTTGTTCATATTTTGATCTAACATTGTAGAACTCATTAATCCGCGTAGAAAGAGCCGCTTCTCGGTCTTCTGCATCAATTTTGGAACTTTGTATAGAATTTTGAAAATTTCAAAAACCACATTTTCTTAGAAAATTTAAAATTTTTGTACTAAACATTTTTTGATTTTTGAATATCTATATCCGTCTCGCTGAGACGAGTCCGTAGACACCTCGTTTGCGCGGATCGGCCGCATAGAACTCGAAGAATTTCCAAAATTGTCCGAAATTTGCATACCGAGGTTACTTGGTTAGTCAATTTTCCATACTACAGATATTGGATTTTCGAAAATTTTACATCTATATACGAGTGTCGCACATCATTGGACTCGGAAAATTAGCGCCAATTTAAAGGAGTGTGTCTGAGAGAATTTTCTTTCCGCGCCCCATACAAATTTTTTCGAAAAACATACAAATTTTGACTTTTTGATTTTTCCAAATTTTCCACGAACACAGGTTGTTCATATTTTGATCTAACATTGTAGAACTCATTAATCCGCGTAGAAAGAGCCGCTTCTCGGTCTTCTGCATCAATTTTGGAACTTTGTATAGAATTTTGAAAATTTCAAAAAACACATTTTCTTAGAAAATTTAAAATTTTTGTACTAAACATTTTTTGATTTTTGAATATCTATATCCGTCTCGCTGAGACGAGTCCGTAGACACCTCGTTTGCGGGGATCGGCCGCATAGAACTCGAAAAATTTCCAAAATTGTCCGAAATTTGCATACCGAGGTTACTTGGTCAGTCAATTTTCCATACTACAGATATTGGATTTTCGAAAATTTTACATCTATATACGAGTGTCGCATATCATTGGACTCGGAAAATTAGCGCCAATTTAAAGGAGTGTGTCTGAGAGAATTTTCTTTCCGCGCCCCATACAAATTTTTTCGAAAAACATACAAATTTTGACTTTTTGATTTTTCCAAATTTTCCACGAACACAGGTTGTTCATATTTTGATCTAACATTGTAGAACTCATTAATCCGCGTAGAAAGAGCCGCTTCTCGGTCTTCTGCATCAATTTTGGAACTTTGTATAGAATTTTGAAAATTTCAAAAAACACATTTTCTTAGAAAATTTAAAATTTTTGTACTAAACATTTTTTGATTTTTGAATATCTATATCCGTCTCGCTGAGACGAGTCCGTAGACACCTCGTTTGCGGGGATCGGCCGCATAGAACTCGAAAAATTTCCAAAATTGTCCGAAATTTGCATACCGAGGTTACTTGGTCAGTCAATTTTCCATACTACAGATATTGGATTTTCGAAAATTTTACATCTATATACGAGTGTCGCATATCATTGGACTCGGAAAATTAGCGCCAATTTAAAGGAGTGTGTCTGAGAGAATTTTCTTTCCGCGCCCCATACAAATTTTTTCGAAAAACATACAAATTTTGACTTTTTGATTTTTCCAAATTTTCCACGAACACAGGTTGTTCATATTTTGATCTAACATTGTAGAACTCATTAATCCGCGTAGAAAGAGCCGCTTCTCGGTCTTCTGCATCAATTTTGGAACTTTGTATAGAATTTTGAAAATTTCAAAAACCACATTTTCTTAGAAAATTTAAAATTTTTGTACTAAACATTTTTTGATTTTTGAATATCTATATCCGTCTCGCTGAGACGAGTCCGTAGACACCTCGTTTGCGCGGATCGGCCGCATAGAACTCGAAAAATTTCCAAAATTGTCCGAAATTTGCATACCGAGGTTACTTGGTTAGTCAATTTTCCATACTACAGATATTGGATTTTCGAAAATTTTACATCTATATACGAGTGTCGCACATCATTGGACTCGGAAAATTAGCGCCAATTTAAAGGAGTGTGTCTGAGAGAATTTTCTTTCCGCGCCCCATACAAATTTTTTCGAAAAACATACAAATTTTGACTTTTTGATTTTTCCAAATTTTCCACGAACACAGGTTGTTCATATTTTGATCTAACATTGTAGAACTCATTAATCCGCGTAGAAAGAGCCGCTTCTCGGTCTTCTGCATCAATTTTGGAACTTTGTATAGAATTTTGAAAATTTCAAAAACCACATTTTCTTAGAAAATTTAAAATTTTTGTACTAAACATTTTTTGATTTTTGAATATCTATATCCGTCTCGCTGAGACGAGTCCGTAGACACCTCGTTTGCGCGGATCGGCCGCATAGAACTCGAAGAATTTCCAAAATTGTCCGAAATTTGCATACCGAGGTTACTTGGTTAGTCAATTTTCCATACTACAGATATTGGATTTTCGAAAATTTTACATCTATATACGAGTGTCGCACATCATTGGACTCGGAAAATTAGCGCCAATTTAAAGGAGTGTGTCTGAGAGAATTTTCTTTCCGCGCCCCATACAAATTTTTTCGAAAAACATACAAATTTTGACTTTTTGATTTTTCCAAATTTTCCACGAACACAGGTTGTTCATATTTTGATCTAACATTGTAGAACTCATTAATCCGCGTAGAAAGAGCCGCTTCTCGGTCTTCTGCATCAATTTTGGAACTTTGTATAGAATTTTGAAAATTTCAAAAAACACATTTTCTTAGAAAATTTAAAATTTTTGTACTAAACATTTTTTGATTTTTGAATATCTATATCCGTCTCGCTGAGACGAGTCCGTAGACACCTCGTTTGCGGGGATCGGCCGCATAGAACTCGAAAAATTTCCAAAATTGTCCGAAATTTGCATACCGAGGTTACTTGGTCAGTCAATTTTCCATACTACAGATATTGGATTTTCGAAAATTTTACATCTATATACGAGTGTCGCATATCATTGGACTCGGAAAATTAGCGCCAATTTAAAGGAGTGTGTCTGAGAGAATTTTCTTTCCGCGCCCCATACAAATTTTTTCGAAAAACATACAAATTTTGACTTTTTGATTTTTCCAAATTTTCCACGAACACAGGTTGTTCATATTTTGATCTAACATTGTAGAACTCATTAATCCGCGTAGAAAGAGCCGCTTCTCGGTCTTCTGCATCAATTTTGGAACTTTGTATAGAATTTTGAAAATTTCAAAAAACACATTTTCTTAGAAAATTTAAAATTTTTGTACTAAACATTTTTTGATTTTTGAATATCTATATCCGTCTCGCTGAGACGAGTCCGTAGACACCTCGTTTGCGGGGATCGGCCGCATAGAACTCGAAAAATTTCCAAAATTGTCCGAAATTTGCATACCGAGGTTACTTGGTCAGTCAATTTTCCATACTACAGATATTGGATTTTCGAAAATTTTACATCTATATACGAGTGTCGCATATCATTGGACTCGGAAAATTAGCGCCAATTTAAAGGAGTGTGTCTGAGAGAATTTTCTTTCCGCGCCCCATACAAATTTTTTCGAAAAACATACAAATTTTGACTTTTTGATTTTTCCAAATTTTCCACGAACACAGGTTGTTCATATTTTGATCTAACATTGTAGAACTCATTAATCCGCGTAGAAAGAGCCGCTTCTCGGTCTTCTGCATCAATTTTGGAACTTTGTATAGAATTTTGAAAATTTCAAAAAACACATTTTCTTAGAAAATTTAAAATTTTTGTACTAAACATTTTTTGATTTTTGAATATCTATATCCGTCTCGCTGAGACGAGTCCGTAGACACCTCGTTTGCGGGGATCGGCCGCATAGAACTCGAAAAATTTCCAAAATTGTCCGAAATTTGCATACCGAGGTTACTTGGTCAGTCAATTTTCCATACTACAGATATTGGATTTTCGAAAATTTTACATCTATATACGAGTGTCGCATATCATTGGACTCGGAAAATTAGCGCCAATTTAAAGGAGTGTGTCTGAGAGAATTTTCTTTCCGCGCCCCATACAAATTTTTTCGAAAAACATACAAATTTTGACTTTTTGATTTTTCCAAATTTTCCACGAACACAGGTTGTTCATATTTTGATCTAACATTGTAGAACTCATTAATCCGCGTAGAAAGAGCCGCTTCTCGGTCTTCTGCATCAATTTTGGAACTTTGTATAGAATTTTGAAAATTTCAAAAAACACATTTTCTTAGAAAATTTAAAATTTTTGTACTAAACATTTTTTGATTTTTGAATATCTATATCCGTCTCGCTGAGACGAGTCCGTAGACACCTCGTTTGCGGGGATCGGCCGCATAGAAATCAAAAAATTCGCCCGCCCGCCCTCCCTTTTATTACCGGGTATATCGACTTTCCAGCTTATCATCAAAGAAACAATTTGGTTAGTAGCCCAAAGACAATTTTAACGACACTGGTGCAGGATCGTTCTTACCGAGCGTGGACTGTCGGCTTGGTTGTAATACTCACCTACTGCAGCTCGCGCCGATAGGGGGACCTGTAACAAAAAACTACATATTAATTTATAATATTTATTACTAAATTTAGGGGAAGTGCCCCAATTCTGATACTGTTTTTACAGTATATTTTTGTTTCGACTGGAGAATCTGATAAATAGGCCAGGTGTGGGCCACAACGTGAAGGATCGGCACGAATTACTAGACATAAGAAAATCCTAAAGTAAATTGTATTAATTAATCATATATATAGACGACTCGGCTATAGAGTCACACTTTTAATTTGCACTCGTCCTTTATATCTTTTTATAACTATTGACAAGGCCCGGTGCCTATATATTAAAAACACAAACTGTTAGTGCAACTTATTACTAAGCTGCAAATTGAAATTTTTAAGCCCTATTGGCTGTTGATTAGGAATAGAGATACTTTTCGGACATTATATATCTAAATTAACTCCTGGATATCGACGGACTAACGGCGAAAACTATAACTTTCGCTGTAAACACTCGCGCCTATTGTATACGGCAACGTAGTCAGAATAGGCGCTGAGTAAGGCCACCTGACTCCATCGACCCAGTCATCTCACTACATCGACAAGCGACGAGACGTTTTTTAAATTTTGACCCTGACTTGCGTAGTCCATTGTGTTGTCCTTTCATGTTTTATTTACCACTTATACAAATTTAAATTTTAACCTTGACCTGACCATGTTCCGCTCGCCGCCCGCGAAAAGCAAGGAGAATCCTGGTGTCTACGACTCTCGGACCCAGGAGTCACCTCCACCAGAACTCGAACACGAGAAGCTGATTAAATTGATCCCTAGTTATGAATTGCGCGATTTTAAAAGAGAAGCGGCGGAATATTATGAGTGTGCGCTTTTTAACCTCAACGAGGCAAGGAACCTCAAAGGTACGTTGAAGGAGGGCGTCACGAAAAACCTGACGAGGCTGCACAAGTTGTTTGGAATCTTGTGCAGTACAGACGACAGCACGTACCCAGCAGCGTCGGTATCCGTGTCTGACCCCTCTTCCTCACCGCTGAATACTCCTAAAAAACGGACAGAAAGGATGGACGACCTTGACACAATCAAAGTACTTCTGGACGAGAATAACAAAAAAATGGAGGACCTTAAGAGGGAGATTTTGGAAACAAACAGCAGGAAAATTGAAGAGGTAAAGGAAATTATCGCCTTGGACAAGACAGCAACGAAAGTAGTAAGAGACGACGAGGTCCTCTTAAAAGTCTTGTCCGAGAATCAAATCATCTTAAGTAAAAACAGCGATAAATTGGACCAAATCACGGAGAAAATAGCCCTGCAAGAGGTCACCGTGAACGCTCCTACATACGCGGAAAAAGCCGCATTAACAAATAAAAAAGCCCCAGTGACTCCACCCACCCTTCACTCAGTAGTTGTTACCTCAACGGACAGCCAGGACACTGGAGAGAATGTCCTGGATAAAATAAGAGTAGCGGTTGCAGAGGAGGAGGAGGGCTGGATCAGGGTCGAAAAAGTACGGAAAGCGAAGGATCAGAAAATCATAGTGGGTTGCAGAACAATAGAAGAAAGGCAAAGATTTAAAGAAAGAATGCAGCAAACCAACCAACTCCAAGTGAAGGAGATACAAAATAAAGACCCGTTGGTTATAATAAAAAATGTTATTATAAAGAACACCAACGAAGAAATCATAACAGGGCTTAGAAAACAAAACGATAAAATTTTCAAAAATATTGACGAAAACAAATTAAGACTAGAAATAAAGTTTAGAAAAAGAGCCCGCAACGCGTTACTTAACCACATTGTGTTGTCAGTATCTCCCGAAGTGTGGTCCAGGATGGTGACAGCCGGCTCAGCGCACTTGGGCATACAGAGAGTCCTAATGGAAGATTACTCTCCACTTATCCAATGCTCAATGTGCCTGGGCTACGGCCATGGCAGAAGGTTCTGTAAGCAGAAAGAGGAGAAGTGTAGCCACTGCGGTGGCGCCCATAAGAGGGATATGTGCCCGGACTGGCGCGCCGGAACGGCCCCGTCATGCCTGAACTGCATAATAGAGAAAAATGAGTCGATTGACCATAATGCATTTAGTATGGAATGTAAGGTCAGGCAGAAATGGGACGCCCTGGCGCGCGCCCGGGTAGCATATCAATAAAGTTGTATAGTGGAGCCGGATCCGGAGCTGAGCGCTTGATCAACCATTGTAGTGCAGGATAATGTATCCCAAGCGCAATGAGTGTTTATGAACATGTGCACGGCCCCGAATCCGGCTGTGCTAAAACATACCAGGAAGGGTTGATCCGGCGGATAAAAATATCCAGACGGCTCAATATTAGGCAGCGAAGTAAACAGAATATATTGTTGGTGAAAATATGGTTGATCACATCAGTGAAGAATAGTGCCAAATTGTGTAACCCACGAAACAAAAGGAACATAGGTCAATTTTAAATCATTTTGTTTAATTTGATAAAAGCGTGCAATATAACTTTGCATTGCCCATCTAGACAATTACATTTACACCACATCTATAGTATTATTGAAATTCAAAATTAGTAATTATAAAATGTTTTAAAAAATTTGAAAACAGGAAGCAAAATAGCTCTTGTATTTTGATCATTAAAACTGGGTATACCAGGGTATATAAATAAAAATAAAAATAAAATCAGATTGCCAATGTACAAATATTTCAACAATAGTAACAAATATAGTTACAATTATGTGTATATAACAAAATTGTATAATAAAACTGTATATTCAAAAATCGTTATTTATGTCGAACTTAAAGATAAAAACACAAGTAAATAATAAATATAAATAAAATGTAAATAATAAATATAAATAATAAATATAAATAATAAATATAAATAATAAATATAAATAAAATGTATATCTAAATAAAACAGAGTAATTATAGAATGTAAAATAATCCTGTGTAAAACAGTATACAACAAACAAACGAATAGAATACAGATATAATCAGATTACCAATGTACTAATATTTCAACAATAGTAACAGACATAGTAACAATTATGTGTATATAATAAAACTGTATATACAAAAGGCTAGTCGAAAAATCGTTTTTATAAAAATACAAATAAATAATGAATATAAATAAAATGCGAATAATAAATATAAATAAAATGCAGATATAAATTAAACAAACTATAAAATGTAAAATAATCCTGTATAGAACCAGTATACAACAAACAAACAAATAGATACAAATATAATCAGATAGCTAATGTACAAATATCTTAACAATAGTAACAAGCATAGTAACAATTATGTGTATATAATAAAATTGTACTAACAAAACAATAGTCGAAAAATCGTTTCTATAAAAAATACAAATAAATAATAAATATTAATAAAATGCAAATAATAAATATAAATAAAATGTAGATCTAAATGAAACAGAGCAAAACTATAGAATGTAAAATAATCCTGTATAAAACCAGTATACAACAAACAAAAAATGTAAATGTAAGAAAGTATAATTCTGTAATAACAAAGGTTCTGATAATGTCAGAAGTTATCATGATATATATCTTAAATAAAGATATAATTAAAAAAAAAAAAAAAAAAAAAAAAAAAAAAAAAAAAAAAAAAAAAAAAAAACCTAACCTAACCTAACCTAACCTAACCTAACCTAACCTAACCTAACCTAACCTAACCTAACCTAACCTAACCTAACCTAACCTAACCTAACCTAACCTAACCTAACCTAACCTAACCTAACCTAACCTAACCTAACCACACTTTGCATCGACAATTTTCTAAATAATTCCCTCAGTAAAAGTGCCCTAATTTGTTGTTGCCCACTCCCCTTTACTGTTCCCATCCGATTCCCGTTGCTTTATCCCGTTTTTGCACCGATTTTTCATATAAATCACTTTAATAATTCATTTCGGCTCTACCTACTATATAAAAAATTTCATAAAAACTTTTTAATACTTACCAGTCCTCTTTATTCACTCTGATATTGTCGGCTCCGGTTGTTTGAGTAATTCAGCATCGTTTCCCGCACCGGCGGCCTTCTTTTCTGTAAAAACTTTAAAATTTTCGTTAAATTTACTCTAAAAATACACCTTTTTCTTCGTTAAAAATCGAGTTCTTGTCTGATCTTCCTCTTCTTTGCTTTTTCGGACTCCTCTCGACCGCCCGCATCCGCCGACACCAAATTCGCGCGGATCGGACGAATAGAATTTGAAAAATCGTCAAATTTCATTTTTTCATACTTAAAAATCCACCTAAGGAGTGACATACCACACTTTGCATCGACAATTTTCTAAATAATTCCCTCAGTAAAAGTGCCCTAATTTGTTGTTGCCCACTCCCCTTTACTGTTCCCATCCGATTCCCGTTGCTTTATCCCGTTTTTGCACCGATTTTTCATATAAATCACTTTAATAATTCATTTCGGCTCTACCTACTATATAAAAAATTTCATAAAAACTTTTTAATACTTACCAGTCCTCTTTATTCACTCTGATATTGTCGGCTCCGGTTGTTTGAGTAATTCAGCATCGTTTCCCGCACCGGCGGCCTTCTTTTCTGTAAAAACTTTAAAATTTTCGTTAAATTTACTCTAAAAATACACCTTTTTCTTCGTTAAAAATCGAGTTCTTGTCTGATCTTCCTCTTCTTTGCTTTTTCGGACTCCTCTCGACCGCCCGCATCCGCCGACACCAAATTCGCGCGGATCGGACGAATAGAATTTGAAAAAATCGCCCTCCCACCCACCCTCAGTTCAATTGGGTATATCGACTTTTTAGCCGACTTTTAAAGAGAGGTTTTGAAGTTATTTTATTTTCGTTCTTATTTGTCTAAATAATGGGTCTTACGCGGTCGCCTACTCGAAAGAGACCTCAAACGCGTCCTGCCCCTCCCTCGGTTCCCCCTTCACTCCCCTCCACAAGCACCCAAGCCAGTTCTGACTCTTTTGTGAGTCGTCCGACCGCCCCTGCGCCGATCACTTTGGCTGAGGCGGTTATCGATTGCGTCAGAGCTAGGCACGAGCATGAGCTCACCATCCCCTCGCAATCTGCAGCCTTATCACAAGCCACCCAACCACCTTCCATCATCCCAAGGGTCTATGACGTCGGAAACCCCCAGGATTTGTTCTTTTCTCCTTCACCGGCGGATACAACGTACACTGTTGGCGTGTCGCCGATGGACGCGGACGTACCCGGGAATGGGGTCGGCGTTGAGACGTCCAACTTGATCCCCGTCGATATATCATTCGACTCATCTGCCGGTATGGCCGAGTTGGTGTACAGCCAATCTCCGGTGCAACCACGAATTGAGTCCACCACCCCTTTAGCTCCCATTATTCCGGGCTTGAGCGGCCGTCAACCTATGGTTGTGCTCACTCCCCTTCCTCTTCCCACTCCCATTATTCCCTTCACTTCAGCTCCGGCTCCCACTCCCACCCCCACTGTCACTTCTGCTCTTACCTCCGCCCCCACCTTCACTTCTGCTTCCACCTTCGCCCCAAGCCAACAATCTCCTGCACCAACCTTGACACCGACCCCGACTTCGCTGTCTACCCCAATCGCGCCTCAGATCTCCAAGTACACGGATGATGAGCCGAGCGCATACCAGGTGGCGTTTGCAAGAATAGTGGCGTCGGCAAATGAGATCTTGGGCAAGATAACGGAGGGCAAGAGTGTCACTAGCGCCAATAAAAAGCGTATCCAGGAGTTGGCCAGAGGCATCGTAACATCTGTAGAGATGGCTCGAGAGCAACCTCCTCCAAAACTGCCTGCAGCGGTCTCTGATGCTTTACTGTCGACAATCCGAGAAGGAATACGCGAAGAGTTTAAGGCGCAACATTCTGCCTCTGCGCTGGCGCCCTCGTTTCCTCAACCGGCTCCCCTAAGAAAATCCTTTGCAGCTGCCGCATCGGCACCTCCCCCTAAGCGCTTGCCATCACGCACCTTGCCTGCGATCATCATTAAGAGCAAGGAGACCGGCGACCAACAGCCGGCCGTCTATGATGCGTGGCGCAAGAACATATCGTTCAAGGACACCACTTATGCGCCCACCAAAGTTCGCTCTCTGCGCCAAAACACGGTAAGGGTTGAGTTCGACACTATCGCGCAGAGGGACGAAACTTTGCAAAAAGTTAAGAAAGTACCGGGATTAGCGGCTGAGGAGGCCAGGCTTCGGCGTCCGCTAATCATTCTAAAGGGCATCAGCAAGGAGGTATCGAGAGAGGATCTGGTTGATGTAGTTAGCTGCCAAAATCAAATCCAGAAAGAGGATATTCGGCTCTGCTTCCTGCTGAATAACCGGAATGAGCGCCTATACAATGCTGTCCTGGAAGTGGCCCCGACGGTCCGGCGTGCTCTGGTTGAAGGAGAGCGCGCCAATGTAGAGCACCAGAGGGTGCACGTAGCGGACTTCAGTCGATTCCTGCAGTGCTATAAGTGCTTGCAGTTTGGCCACACCAACAGCAAATGCACTGCGGAATTTTATCCGTGCAGCCACTGTGGCTCTACCGCACACCACGTAACCTCCTGCCCCGTACGCAAAGATGCAAGCAAACTTTGCTGCTATAATTGTAAGTCCAGTAACAGCGCAGACACCAAACACTCAGCTCTTGATAAGAACTCCTGCCCGAAAATCATCCGTGCCATAAAATCCCTTGAACAAAATACCGACTATGGTTGTTGACTCATTTAAAATTATCCAATGTAATCTGCAACGCTGTTACGTTACGCAAAGAGAATTTTTCTCATTTTTTCATAGAGGAAATCTCGACATCGCTCTTGTCACTGAGCCGTATGTTGACGGTGGGGAAGTGAAGCCTCCGCCGGGAATTAATGTGTTCCAGTTCTCCAAGGGATCCAGAGTCAAGGCATGCATCATAACGAAACCCTCGGTGGCGGCTATTGGTATGACCCAGTTATCTAGCGGAAACCTAGCCGTCATCCGTATGAAACTGGGACTGAGGAACTTAGACATTGCTTCCTTTTACATCGAGCCTGTCAATGACAAGTACTTGACTCTGGGCAAACTGGACCACTTCCTTCAGAGCGCCGGATCCTCTCTGCGATTGGTCGGCGGAGATGCCAATGGCAGCCACCAGGAGTGGGGAGAGGCATCAGCGAATGACCGAGGAGAGGAGTTCGCGGCAGTCATGGCGTCCCACGATATGACAGTTTGCAACGTCGGCAACGAGCCTACCTTTGAAGCCATTAGGCACGGCAAGCCCTGCTCGTCCATCGTGGACGTCACATACGCATCCCATAACCTGGTGGACTCAGTGCAAAACTGGCGAGTTGACTACTCGGCGTGCCCTTCCTCGGATCATAACGCGATGGCGTACACGCTATCTCCACCACATAGGCCCGAGAGAGTTAAGAGTACCTCCACCTTCAAGTACTCAACGTACAGGGCGAACTGGCCGGAGTTCCGAAATGAAATGAGCGCAGCCTTGGCACACACCGTGGATCACACGGATTTTGCGACTCTCTCTGAGGAGGGTTTAAACAGCGTGGTCGAAGAGGTGACTGCAACCATCCGGAGGGTCTGTGGCAGGGTACTGCACCGAAGAACCAACCCCAGTTACTTCAATCCCTGGTGGTCTGATGACTTGGAAAGGCAGAAAAAAGACTGCATCAGGCTCCATCATCGCCTCCACGACTTGAGAAAGTCTAACCGACCTATGGGAGAGGCCGTTCAATCTTACAAAGAAGCCAAGCAGGCTTATGCCAAGGCCATTTCAGATCACTCGAAGGATCATTTCCGGCAATTCTGCGAAGCGCAAGGCAAGGAGGACGTTTGGGCTGTCGTCAATCGACTTATAAAGGACGCCCCAATGCGCAGACCTCCGCAAACCCTCGCAAGCAACAGCACTTACACAGATTCCGGCGACAGTACAGCTACAATGCTGCTAAACCATTTTTATCCCGATGACACGCCTGACTCGACTCAACAGCAGCGGGAACTGCGAAGTGCCATGAGCAATGTGCCTGACACAGAGGACGACATCCCCTTCACGACTGAGGAAATTAGGGAATGCCTGAACCACATCAGCCCCAAGAAGGCCCCAGGAGCGGATAACCTAACATCCGATATCTGCAGGGAGGCCTTCGAGGCATGTCCAGGCTTCTTCACTGCACTCTACAACAGGTGTCTGGAAGTGGGGTGTTTCCCGGATCTGTGGAAACAGGCCATAGTAAAGGCAATCCCGAAACCCGGCAAACCCGCAGACAGGATAGAGGCCCTTAGACCGATAGGACTGATCGCAGTTTTCGGGAAGATTCTCGAAAAACTTATAATTAAAAGGCTCGAGTACAAGGCGGAAAGTGAGGGAACCCTAAGCAGGAGGCAATTTGGCTTCAGGTCCCAAACTTCGACGACGGACGCACTAGAGGAGGCTCTGGGGGTCATCAGAAGCGCCAAAAGCGAGAAGCAGCAGGTTGTGGCGGTATCCCTGGATATAAAAGCGGCATTCGATAATGCATGGTGGCCCGCGCTGTTTAATCGCCTGCGCCATATTCGGTGCCCCAAGAATATCTACAGGCTGATTCAAAACTATTTCGCAGATAGAAGGGTCACCTTGAATTATGCGAATGGGGTATCGTCTAAGAAAATGACCAAGGGGTGTGTCCAGGGGTCTGCCTGTGGCCCCGTGTTTTGGAATCTAATCCTGGACGAACTCCTCACCATGCCACTGCCCGAAAATGCGCACATCCAGGCGTTTGCCGATGATGTGCTGCTGATAGTCCACGGGCGGACACGGGAGGATGTAGAATCCACAGCCAACGCCCTATTGCACGAGATACACACGTGGGGTGAACGCGTCAAGCTACAATTTGGTCCCGAAAAAACGCAATGCATATCGTTCACTTCTAAAACGCAGCAAACGGACATATTTATGACTAACACCAAGATTACCGTTACTAACCAAATAAAACTTCTAGGAGTCATCATAGACAACAAATTAAATTTCATTCAGCATGCAAAATATGCTATACAAAAAGCAACAAAAATCTTCAAAAACTTATGCAAATTCGTGAGACCAACTTGGGGCGTTCACCCGGAAATTGTGGAGTGCATCTACAGGCAGGTCATTACGCCGATAATTACCTATGCCGCGGGAATTTGGGGCTCTGCAACTAAGTTTTACTCGGTTCGCCGAGCTCTCCGGTCCTTTCAAAGGATGTTCGCGATAAGGGCAATCAGAGGGTTCCACACCATATCTGCAGTAGCGGCGGAAGCGCTTGCGCAGTTCCCGCCACTACATCTGGTGATAGACGAGGTGTGTAAAATCCACCAGATAAAAAAGTCGGGTACTTTGGAGGAACTCCCTGAAGACATATTGCTCTATCGTAGAACTAAAATACGAGAACTTCTCCACCCGGCGAAAAGGGTCAACATGGCGTTTAAAGAGGCTAACAGCCAGGAGGAGGTGGACGCCCTGTTCGACCCTGACAACCCCAACATTTTCACGGATGGCAGCAAGCAGGAGAACGGCGACACCGGCGCCGCATTTGTGGTGATGCACAGAGGGCGAGCCACAGCGGTTCGCAAATTCAAATTGTGCCGCACCGCGTCGGTGTTCATGAGCGAGTTGTACGCCATCGCGCGAGCTCTGGAATGGCTTCTAAATAGAGGTCATCCCAGGGCCATCATCTTTTCCGACTCGAAGTCGGCCTTGCTCGCCATCCAAGACAGAAGCAACACGGACCCCCTTGTGAATGCAATCCACAAGAACATACACCAACTTGACACCCAGAACTCCGTTATTGAGTTCGTATGGACCAAGGCCCATGTTGGTATCGTGGGGAATGAGATGGCGGACTTGACCGCCAAGCAGGCGGCTGCAAAGAAGACAGCCGCTGAGCTAAATGTCTTTCCGCTATCTTATGCCAAGCGAGCCCTAAAAGCACGAACGATGGAGCTATGGCAACAGGAATACGAATCCACCACACAAGGAGCTGTAACCAGGAACTTCTTCCCAAAGATATCCGACATCGCCAAGTTTCGCGAAAACTTCAAATCGTCCTTCCATCTGACACAGTTCCTTACAGGCCACGCATACACCAAAGCCTACCTGCATCGGTTCAAGATTGTTACGGAGGACACTTGTCCGTGCGACAATAAATCGGTGCAGGACTTCCGTCACTTGATCTTTGACTGCCCTATTTTCCGTAATTATAGTGACCCATATTTAAATTACTGCGCACTCAGACAAATCAATCCTCTAAAACTAACAGAAATTATTAAATACCAAGAGCTTACTGAAAAACTAGATAAACTTCTTTTGACAATAGTATCCAAATTAAAGGTAATAAATGGCACCTAATTCAGTAATTTAAACTAAAAACCCCGTTCATTCCCTAACTAAAGATACTTACATACCTGTATCAAATAGCAGGTGTGTAAGATTATCTCTCGAGCTGTACGACCATCTGTACAGCTAAAACAGTTGCGCGCACATCAGCGCAACAATAAAAAAAAAAAAAAAAAAAAAAAAAAAAAAACCTAACCTAACCTAACC
>OX345695.1:14027500-14055000 GCA_947044815.1 Apomyelois bistriatella | reverse complement strand
CGGAAACTGCAACGATAATTTCCGCAATTAAGGAGACCATTCGCGAGGAGATCAAAGGTTTGGTTCCAGCCTCCTTGCCCGCACCACCGCCTCTCGTCAGGTCTTTTGCCGCGGCTGCTGCGTCTCCTCCGCCGAAGCGACCACCTACTCGCACACTACCTTCCATCATTGTGAAAGCGAAGGAGACCGGTGATAAGCAGCAGCCGGTGGTCTATGACGAATGGCGGAAAAACATTTCATTCCGCAACTCTAACTTCGCCCCCTCTAAAGTAAGATCCCTTAGGCAGAACATGCTCAAAGTCGAATTCGACACTAATGAGCAGCGGGATGAAACTCTTAAGAGGGTTAACAACATTCCTGGCATAGTGGCAGAAGAGTCTAGACTCAGGCGCCCCCTCATTATTCTGAAAGGCGTTAGCAAAGAGGTGCAGAGAGAGGATTTGCTAGACGTTATTAGTCATCAAAACCAAATCTCAGTTGAGGACATCCGCTTGTGCTTCTTACTTAAGAATCGGAACGATCGATTTTACAATGCGGTGCTTGAAGTGGCTCCGGCGGTGCGTCGCCGATTGGTTGAAGGAGAGAGAGTCAATGTTGAGCACCAGCGAGTACATGTGGCCGACTTCAGCCGTTTTGTGCAGTGCTATAAGTGCCTGCAATTCGGACACACCAACAATAAGTGCACCGCTGATTACTATCCTTGCGGCCACTGCGGCTCCTCTGCGCATCATATCACCAATTGCCCCGTCAAAACTGACTCCTCAAAGAAGTGCTGCTTTAATTGCAAAGAATCAAACAGTGTTGATACCAACCATACTGCTTTAGATAAAAATTCATGTCCCAAAATAATCAAAGCCATTAAAGCCCTAGAAGATAGCACTGATTATGGATATTAAGTCATTAAAAATTATACAATGCAACCTACAACACTGTTTTGTTTCGCAGCAGGAGTTCTTTACATACTTCCATAATAACAAATATGATATAGCGTTGATTTCTGAACCCTACGTCGGCGCGTCACTGGAAGTTAAACCACCGACGGGAATCAACATTTATCAGTTTTCAAAAGGCTCACGGGTCAAAGCGTGCATTGCTACAACTGCAACGGTGGCCGCCCTTGGCATTACACAGTTCTCAACTGCAAATTTAGCTGTTATTCGTGTCAATTTAGGGCTTAAAAATTTGGATATAGCGTCATTTTATATAGAGCCTAACGTAGACAATTTCGACACCATCGGTAAACTAGATTGGTTTCTACGGACATCCGGTTCTTCGCTACGCTTAGTTGGTGGAGATGCAAATGGCAGTCATCAGGAGTGGGGTGAGGCATCAGCGGACTCTCGCGGCGATGAGTTTGCTGCTGTAATGGCTTCCAACGACTCGGTTGTTTGTAACATGGGAAAGGAGCCTACTTTCGAGGCCATCAGGCACGGCGCTCCATGCTCGTCAATAGTCGACGTTACATACACATCGCACACTCTAGCAGATGCCGTGCACAATTGGCGGGTCAACAATGACGCATGCCCGACTTCTGATCATAACGCTGTCGATTACCAACTAGTGACACCACAACGCGCGGAAAAGGTCAAAAGTAGTACAACTTTCAAATACTCCACGTATAGAGCAGATTGGAATGAATTTAAAGATCGACTAAGTGAGAGAATGGGTTCGCTGGTCGAGCGGACGGCGTTTGACACTCTTTCAAATAGCGGGCTAGACCGTGTGGTTGACCGGCTCACCAACATTGTACAAGAAACCTGTAACAGAGTACTCCATCACAAGCCAGGGCCCAAGTTTTTCAACCCATGGTGGTCGGATGCCTTGGAAAGTAAGAAAAAGGAGTGTATAAAACTACATCATCGGCTCCACGACCTTAAAAAGCAGAAAAAGCCGTTAGAGGAAATTATAAAGGCATACAAAGAAGCCAAAAAGGAATACGCTCAGGCTCTCTCGAAGACCTCCACCGAGCACTTCCGTCAATTTTGCAATGCACAGGGCAAGGAAGACGTGTGGGCGGTTACGAACCGCATTATAAAAGAGTCTCCGTCTAGGCGACCCCCACAAACTTTAAAATCTAATAACGTGTACACTGACAGCGGCTCCAATACGGCCTCCGCCCTTCTCCATCACTTCTACCCTGACGATACCCCGGACACGCTCGACTGTCAACATGAGCTGCGTAGCAAGATGTGCGAGTTGCCGGATACGGAAGATGACCTGCCATTCTCGGTCGGTGAAATTCGAGAGTGCCTGGCTCACATTAACTCTAAAAAGGCCCCTGGAGCGGACCATCTGACCGCGGACATCTGTCGTGCCGTATTTGAGGCTCAACCAGACTTTATGACCGCTCTGTACAATAGGTGCCTCGTTACGGGTTATTTCCCTAAATCATGGAAAAGAGCTGTAGTCAGGATTCTCCCGAAACCGAATAAAACGGACAGAGAATCATTAGGTTCATACAGACCGATCGGACTCATCCCAGTTTTTGCGAAGATTCTTGAGAAGTTAATCATCAAAAGAATTACATACAAGGCCGAACTGGATAATACCCTAAGTAGAGAACAATACGGCTTCAAGGAACAAACGTCGACCACAGAGGCTCTAGACAGGGCACTTGGTATTGTCGGAAGCGCTAAATCAGAGGGACGGCAAGTCGTAGCTATATCCCTTGACATAAAGGCTGCGTTTGACAATGCTTGGTGGCCGGCACTTTTTTCGCGCCTGAAATACATAAAGTGCCCTAAAAACATTTACCGACTTGTCCAGAGTTACATTTCAGAGAGAATAGTCACTCTTGATTACGCCAATTGTACGGCTTCAAAGAAAATGTCGAAAGGCTGCGTACAGGGCTCGGCTTGTGGTCCAGTTTTCTGGAATGTAATTTTGGATGAGTTACTCAATTTGCAGTTGCCGCAGGGGGCTCATGTGCAGGCCTTCGCCGATGATGTTCTGGTGATTGTGGAAGGTAGAACGCAGGCTGAGGTGGAAGAAATTGCGGACACTTGTCTGAAGATCATAAATTCTTGGGGTGATCGGGTGAAGCTCCAGTTTGGACCGGAAAAAACACAGGCTATATCCTTTACAGCACAAACCAAACGTGCAGTTATAAAAATGAACGATACAGACATTCCAATTTTAGATCAGATAAAAATCCTAGGAGTCATAATAGATAGTAAATTAAACTTTATTCAGCATGCCAATTACATCATTAAAAAAGCTACAAAAATATTTAACAGCCTGTGTAAATTCGTTCGTCCTACTTGGGGTGTTCACCCTGGGAATGTAGAGTGTATCTATAGACAAGTTATCACTCCTATAATCACATACGCGGCTGGAATTTGGGGCTCGGCCACCAGGTTTTACTCGGTGCGACGTGCTTTAAGATCATTCCAAAGAGGATTCGCAATAAGAGCCATTCGCGGGTTCCACACGGTGTCGGCGGTGGCGGCGGAGGCCCTGGCACAATTTCCTCCACTCCACTTGGTAGTTAATGAAGCGCAGCAACTTTATACCATTAAAAAGACAGGAACAGTTGAAGATCTTCCTGATGATATTGAACTCTACAAAAGAGTAAAAGTGAGAGAGCTCCTACATCCAGCTAAACGCATTAGCATCGAGTACAAGGAGGTCTCCACTCAGGATGAGACCACTGCTCTTATAGACCCCGATGCTCCCAATATCTTCACAGATGGTAGTAAGACAGCGGACGGGGAAACTGGTGCTTCGTTTGTGGTTATAATGCAAGGTCATCCAGCAATACGGAAGTTTAAGTTATGTCGAACAGCTTCGGTTTTTATTTGCGAACTTTTCGCCATCTATCAATCATTAATCTGGCTCAATAAATACAACTTTCCTTCTGCGACTATCTTTTCGGACTCTCTTTCTTCCCTCAAAGCCCTTCAGGATCGCAGTAACACAGACCCCCTGGTGTGGCGGATCCATTGCCTCCTCAGCCAATTGTATAGCGCTAACACTACAGTTAACTTCGTTTGGACTAAAGCGCACGTGGGGATAGTAGGGAACGAAATAGCAGATATTGCCGCCAAGGAGGCAGCTGCCAAGAAGACAGCAGCGGCAATAAATGTTTTCCCTCTATCCCACGCCAAACGATTTCTAAAACAGCGTCTACTTGAAGCCTGGCAGGAGGACTACGAGTCCGCCCCTCAGGGAGCAGCTACTAAATCATATTTTAAAAACATCTCTGACATAGCTGACTTCCGGAGTGTAATACAGCCCTCCTTCGCTGTCACCCAAATACTAACTGGACATGGGTACCACAAACATTATCTTCACAGATTTAAAATAACCATCAATGATTACTGTCCCTGTGATGGTCAGTCATCACAAACTATTGACCACATCTTAAAAGATTGCCCAATATTTTATCGAACCAGACAAGACTACATTATGGCTTGCGATCAAGCAAAAGTGGAGCCTTTCAATATGTTACACTCCATCAAGCATGTATCCACATCCGCAACATTAATTACGCATGTAGAAAATATCGTAAACAGATTGAAAAAAGTAAACAACACATAATTATTAGTTCAAATATATAATCAACAAATATAACTTCACCTGTATCAAATCGCAGGTGCATAAACATAAAGAGAACCCAAATAAAAATATAATTTGTTCCCAAATAACATTAACTTAATCTAAATATAAGACATTAATTTAAAAAAAAAAAAAAAAAAAAAAACCTAACCTAACCTAACCTAACCTAACCTAACCTAACCTAACCTAACCTAACCTAACCTAACCTAACCTAACCTAACCTAACCTAACCTAACCTAACCTAACCTAACCTAACCTAACCTAACCTAACCTAACCTAACCTAACCTAACCTAACCTAACCTAACCTAACCAACATCTTTAAGTTCATATAGTATCTGCCAACTTGCCCTATTAACCTTTTGCGTATTTAATTACACCCTAAAAGTAGAAATTCAATCGGTTCAGCACAATATTTCAATAGTTATATCTAAAATCTTTAATATTTCATTGTAGAGTCAGTAAATTACATATAAAAATTTTCAAATAAAATATTTCACTTACCTTGGTCTGTTTTCTCGTCCTAATCCGGTGTGTTCCATCTGCCTGCATCGTTCGTGACCGTTTAGCGTGGTTCCGCACCTTGTCTTCGTCTCCGAAAAAATCTTCTCCTGTTAAAATTATTAAAAATATCACATTTTTGTTCATAAAAACTTTTCTACTCGCCACATCTACTTCATTTTCACTTTCTATAGTGCAGCTCGACCGCCCGCGTCCATTGACACCGAAATCGCGACGATCGGCTGACAAATTTCTGAAAAATTTGCCCTCCCACCCACCCTCAGTTCATTGGGTATATCAACTTTTTCGCCCACTTTTTAACAAAAATTTTTAAACTTTTTTTTATATCGCGCTGATTCCAACTCAAAATGGTACTGGCTAGGTCGCCTCCTCGTACGAGGTCGCGGAACACCCTCCAACGTCCTCCATCCCCTCCAGCACCGAGGCAATCCACATCTGAGGCATCTCAAACTCGGCCGACCACTGCAGGCTCGGTCATACTTCCTGAGGCGGTCGTTGAGGTCGTTAGGTGGATGCCCCCTAAACCCCCTTCACCCCCTCCAATTCTGACACAGTCTGACACTTGCGTAACTGGAAACCAATTGACCGGCACAGGCTTAAACATCATCACCGAGGCGATCATTGAGTGCCCTAGGCAGACGCCCCCCTTACCTCTGTTATCCCCTCCATTACCGACTCAAATTGAACCTAGCGCCTCAGGTAATCAACTGACAGCGGCAGCTCCAATCACTTTAGCTGAGGCAGTCATTGAGTGCGTCAGAGCTAGGCATGAAAACAATATGATACAACTCAATGACCTGTCACCTAGCATCTACAGTTTAGACACGGCCTTCTCGGGATCTCCCATACCGCCAAACACTACCGCAACAACTAGCGCAGCCAGCAAGGCAATAGCGGAACCGGTTCCTGTCGATATCTCATTTGATTCTTCACTGGGAATGGCAGCCCTTGTGTACAGCGATTCAAATTTCGAGCTTTCACAACATCCAAGAGAGCACAACCAGGGTCCCGTGGAGGAGCACAAGTCAACGATCTTTGCACGCGTACAGGACGCGATTGGTCTTTTGGGTGCGTCTAAGAGCGTGACTAAGAAGCAAAGGCAAGAGATTACTCAGATATTGCTTGACATCGGTGCTAAAACAGAGTCATTCACTGGCACAATTAAAAGCTGCTGTACATGCATTCCGATATCCAAAGTTTCGCAGGAATCACAAACGGACAGGGTGCCCGCATTCCACCACGATGCCCCAAACGCTCCCGTCGGCTCATCTTTGACGGACGAGGCGGTAGATCTCATCAGAGGCACAATTCGAGAGGAAATAGGCAAACTCAGACCGAGCAATTACGCCGCAGCGGTTGCTTCCGGCCACCGCCCTCCATCCTCTTCTTCTGCGGCAGCCACCTCTGGCCCCCTACCTACTGGTACAAAATCCAGCTCCCCTCCGCCAACAAAGCCGGCTATGATCATCGCGCCAAAGAACAACGTGCAAACATCCAGGCAACAAACAATAGAGGCTCTCAGGGAGGGAGTTAATTTCAGAGCAGCGAAATACGCGCCGGCCAGCATCAAAGCCATATCGAAAAACAAATTCCGCGTCGAGTTTGATAACGACAAAGACAGAGATGACGCTATCCGGCGTCTCGCGGACTCTGACAAAATCGCGGCAGAACCGGCGCGGAAACTGTCACCCATGCTCATTATTAAGGGAGTTCCAAAAGAGATTCCCTCAAATGAGCTATGCGAAATTGTGATCACACAAAATCGCGAACTCACCCCCCTCGTGGAAGGCCCTCACGACTTGCGCTTGCGCTTCTTGAGGGATAACCGGAACCCGCACCTATACAACGCGGTCTTTATAGCTAGTCCCAGAGTGTGGAGAGCGGCTACCGAAATGGGCAGAGTCTGCATCGACTACCTCAAGATACACGTTAGCGACTTCTCCCCTTTCTTGCAATGCTTTAAGTGTCTGCAGTTTGGGCACACAAAGGCCAGATGCCCGGCGAGTGAGCCCGCCCCGTGCGCCTACTGCGCGATGGTTGGACACACGGCTAAGGACTGCCCAACAGCGGAAAGAAAGGGAGCACCCAAGTGCATCAATTGTGTTTCACATAATAACAAATTTAAAACGAACAGCGGAGTTGTCCACCAAGCGACCTCATCAGAATGCCCCAGATTGAGAGCCATGAGGGATAGGATCCTGAATCGTGTTGACTATGGATTCTAGACAAATTAATGTTATACAGTGCAATTTAGACAGGTCGAAACATAGTCAGCACGAATTCCTCCTGTCCTTCATGTCTAGCAATAGTCAAGTCGCGCTAGTTACGGAGCCGTACACAGCGGGGGGAAACGAGGTAAAGCCGATACAAGGAGTTAACATATACCAGTTTTCAAACGGCAACCGGGTTAAAGCGTGCATTCTGGCTAAGCCACACTGTGGTCCCATTCTTGGTATGGCTCAATACTCTAGTGCCAACCTATGTGTCGTTCGCCTCCGAGTGGGACATAGACATGTACATCTGGTCTCGGTATATATAGAGCCGGCCACTGACAGGGACGAAACCCTAGAAAAAGTGGATACCTTTTGCCGGGTTGAACGGGGCGACAAGGTCATCGGAGGAGACTTCAACGGTTGGCATACCAGCTGGGGCAGCCGTACTTCAAATGCCAGGGGCAATGAAGTTTGGGAATTCGTCAACGCTAATGATCTTCAGGTGTGTAACATCGGAAATACCCCCACTTTTGAGACAGTCACCCATGGCAGAGACAGGTCCTCCATTATCGATCTTACTATCGCATCCGGGAATTTCTTCGATCACATCCATTCATGGAGGGTAGACTTGAGAATTTGCCCCTCTTCGCAACACAATGCCATAGCCTTTACCATCAGAAATCGCCCTTCAGGTTCAAATCAGTCCTCTCCTTTTGGCTCCACCTCCACATTTGAATTTAAATCTGAAAAAGCTAACTGGGCGGTTTTCAAGAATGCTCTTCATGAATTGATGACAACGTCTGACATACTGGATAGGGACGTTTCTGCAATGAATGGCAGTGAACTTGAAAGTGTCATCGACGACTTTACCAGCGTTATCCAATCTGCATGCAGAAAATCAATGCCCACCTCTGGAAGTGGTGCTAAAGCAAAGGCCCCATGGTGGACTGACGAACTGGAGAATCGTAAACGAGAGGTGGTGGCATTGCACCGCAAGGTCGCCCACGCAAGGCGTCATGGCCTGCCCATGGAAACACTTCTCGCACAAAAACGCGCATTAAAAGCACAATATGCGGAAGAAATAAAGACGCAGTCCACCAAAAACTTTAGGGACTTTTGCGAGTTACAAACCAAGGAAAACGTCTGGTCTTTAACAAATCGCCTTCTTAGAAACACTGCTCCTAGGCGTCCTCCCACCTCACTTAAAACTGACAGGGGGTACACCAATTGCGGCAAGGAAACTGCCACTGTTCTTCTAGAACACTTTTTCCCGGACGACACACCTGACACCGAACCGAGGCACCGCGAGCTCAGGGCTTCCGCTCACTTGCTACCTTCCACCGATAATGACCCCCCCTTCACTGACGAGGAGGTGCTGGAGATTCTAAAAAATATGAACCCCAAAAAAGCGCCAGGTTTGGATCATCTTACTTCGGATATATGTTTCGTAGCGACCAAATGCTATCCCAAATTCATAACCCAAATCATGAACAGAAGCCTTGAGCTCCAGCACTTCCCCAAAAAGTGGAAGGAGGCGTATATAAAAGTTATTCCTAAGCCCGGTAAGACGGACTACAGTGCACTAGATTCCCTTCGACCAATCGGCTTGCTCCCTGTTTTTGGTAAGGTTCTAGAAAAGCTTTTTACCAAAAGAATCACTTACTGGGCGGGTAAAAAGGGTAAATTACATCAGCGGCAGTTTGGCTTCAAGGAGCATACGAACACCGTCGCGGCTGTCAACACTGCCTTAGACATTGTCAAGACGGGCAAAGCTCGAAAACAACAAGTAGCGGCCTTCTCCCTGGACATCAAATCCGCCTTCAATAACGCCTGGTGGCCGGCTCTGTTCAACCGGCTTCGAGAGACGGGCTGCCCTCGAAATATCTTTGGACTTGTCCGGAGCTATCTCGAGGACAGAAATGTCATTCTTGATCACGCTGGGGAAAGAGTCACCAGGACCATGGTCAAGGGCTGCATCCAGGGATCCACCTGTGGCCCCACTATGTGGAACATAATATTGGACGAACTCTTGGAAGCCACACTGCCGGAAGGATGTCATCTTCAGGCATATGCTGACGATGTTTTCCTTGTAGTCACTGCGTCCACACCCGATCGTCTGCAGCTGGCCGCAAATTCCGCGCTGAACACTGTCTCTGAGTGGGGGCGCTCTGTCAAGTTGCAGTTTGGTCCACATAAAACGCAAGCCATCGCATTTACTCCAAAAGCTAAGTTAGCTACAATATCCATGAACGCCACTACAATTAACTTCTCCCCGGAAATCAAACTCTTGGGCATCCACATAGACCAGAAACTCACGTTCAGAAGTCATGTCACACAAGTGTTGGCCAAGGCGACCAAAATCTTCAAAAAACTTTCCATCTTCTCCAGAGCCACTTGGGGAGCACACCCCGAGAACATAAAGACTATTTATAAACATGTTGTGGAACCAATAGTCACTTACGGCGCAGGCATCTGGGGACACGTTGCAAAACTGAAGGTGGTACGCAGGAAAATGCTATCTGCGCAAAGGGGATTTGCTCTGAGAGCTATAAGGGCATTCAGGACAGTCTCTACCAACGCAGCCCTAGCACTCGCGCAATTAACACCTCTCGACCTAAAGGTATTGGAAGTAAGTCGGATTGAGAGGGCACGCCTGACTGGAACTTTTGAATCACTTCCAGATGCCATGCTCGAGAAACCCACCCCTTCTCACGAATTGCTTCACCCAGCCCGTCGTATAACCCTGAAATCTTCACAGACAAATGAAGTGCATAACACAGTTCAGACTCAACAAAACACTCACACAGGCAGCAACATACCCACCTCGCACACACAAATTTACACAGACGGTAGCAAACATGAGGACGGCTCCGCCGGGGCCGCCTTTGTTTGCTATCAAAACAACAGAACAGATCCTATACACACCAAGAAACTCAAGCTACACAAATGCTGCTCAGTCTTCCAGGCGGAGCTGTTCGCCATTCTCGAAGCTTGTCGCTGGGCCCTACGCCGAGGTTTTGCGGATGTGACCATACTATCGGACTCGATGTCTGCGATCAAAGCTCTGGAGGACCGCAGTAACTCTCACCCTCTGGTGAGTGAAGTCTTCCAGGTTGTGGCGAGGCATCGAGAGATAGGTCGCATCCACTTGACTTGGGTAAAGGGGCATACCGGCATCGACGGCAACGAAGTGGCGGACCGCGCTGCCAAGGCAGCAGCCCTACTACACAAATCCAATGATTACGATGCCATACCGACATCGTACATCAAACACCTCATACGCACACACACTCACAACACTTGGCAGCACAGGTACACAAGCGAACCACAAGGCTCACATACACGCACACTCCTACCAACTTTAAAGCATATACATACACTCTTCACAAAAACACCCGTAACATTTACACTCACACAATCACTCACAGGCCATGGGTTCCACAGGAGTTACTTGCACAGATTTCATATCATTGATACAGACTCATGTCCCTGCGATGGCACATCCAAGCAAGATCCCGAGCATATAATGAAACACTGTCCTAGATTTGGCGCAAGAAGATCCGAACACGAACTCTGCTGTAGCATGTTGAATATCGCCGACCCATACAGGCTGACAGAACTGATGACTAAGGAGTCTGCCTTGTTATCATGGGTTGAATTTAGCCACTACGTATTCTCACACATCAGAGAGTTTAATGACAGGGCGGCGAATACTTCAAATCAGTAGGAAAAAAAAAAAAAAAAATATATGCAATAATATATATATATAATAATAATATATAAATATATGTGAATATAAAATATTATATATTAATTGAACTTCGCGACTTTTCATACCTGTAGCGACTTTATAAGAGATCCAACTGGACATAAATGCATCAAATAGCAACAAAACCAGATGGATCTAAAACCTTTAAATATAAAACATAAACAGCGATTCAAATAGAATAGAAAAAAAAAAAAAAAAAAAAAAAAAAAAAAAAAAAAAAAAACCTAACCTAACCCATCTTTAAGTTCATATAGTATCTGCCAACTTGCCCTATTAACCTTTTGCGTATTTAATTACACTCTAAAAGTAGAAATTCAATCGGTTCAGCACAATATTTCAATAGTTATATCTAAAATCTTTAATATTTCATTGTAGAGTCAGTAAATTACATATAAAAATTTTCAAATAAAATATTTCACTTACCTTGCTCTGTTTTCTCGTCCTAATCCGGTGTGTTCCATCTGCCTGCATCGTTCGTGACCGTTTAGCGTGGTTCCGCACCTTGTCTTCGCCTCCGAAAAAATCTTCTCCTGTTAAAATTATTAAAAATATCACATTTTTGCTTATTAAAAATTTTATAATCGTTACATCTGCTTCATTTTCACTCTGTATAGTGCAGCTCGACCGCCCGCGTCCATTGACACCAAAATCGCGACGATCGGCTGACAAATTTCTGAAAAATTTGAAATTTTTGAATTTTCATACTAAAAAATCCACCTTAGCTATCCGATACCACTACAGGACAACATCTTTAAGTTCATATAGTATCTGCCAACTTGCCCTATTAACCTTTTGCGTATTTAATTACACTCTAAAAGTAGAAATTCAATCGGTTCAGCACAATATTTCAATAGTTATATCTAAAATCTTTAATATTTCATTGTAGAGTCAGTAAATTACATATAAAAATTTTCAAATAAAATATTTCACTTACCTTGCTCTGTTTTCTCGTCCTAATCCGGTGTGTTCCATCTGCCTGCATCGTTCGTGACCGTTTAGCGTGGTTCCGCACCTTGTCTTCGCCTCCGAAAAAATCTTCTCCTGTTAAAATTATTAAAAATATCACATTTTTGCTTATTAAAAATTTTATAATCGTTACATCTGCTTCATTTTCACTCTGTATAGTGCAGCTCGACCGCCCGCGTCCATTGACACCAAAATCGCGACGATCGGCTGACAAATTTCTGAAAAATTTGAAATTTTTGAATTTTCATACTAAAAAATCCACCTTAGCTATCCGATACCACTACAGGACAACATCTTTAAGTTCATATAGTATCTGCCAACTTGCCCTATTAACCTTTTGCGTATTTAATTACACTCTAAAAGTAGAAATTCAATCGGTTCAGCACAATATTTCAATAGTTATATCTAAAATCTTTAATATTTCATTGTAGAGTCAGTAAATTACATATAAAAATTTTCAAATAAAATATTTCACTTACCTTGCTCTGTTTTCTCGTCCTAATCCGGTGTGTTCCATCTGCCTGCATCGTTCGTGACCGTTTAGCGTGGTTCCGCACCTTGTCTTCGCCTCCGAAAAAATCTTCTCCTGTTAAAATTATTAAAAATATCACATTTTTGCTTATTAAAAATTTTATAATCGTTACATCTGCTTCATTTTCACTCTGTATAGTGCAGCTCGACCGCCCGCGTCCATTGACACCAAAATCGCGACGATCGGCTGACAAATTTCTGAAAAATTTGAAATTTTTGAATTTTCATACTAAAAAATCCACCTTAGCTATCCGATACCACTACAGGACAACATCTTTAAGTTCATATAGTATCTGCCAACTTGCCCTATTAACCTTTTGCGTATTTAATTACACTCTAAAAGTAGAAATTCAATCGGTTCAGCACAATATTTCAATAGTTATATCTAAAATCTTTAATATTTCATTGTAGAGTCAGTAAATTACATATAAAAATTTTCAAATAAAATATTTCACTTACCTTGCTCTGTTTTCTCGTCCTAATCCGGTGTGTTCCATCTGCCTGCATCGTTCGTGACCGTTTAGCGTGGTTCCGCACCTTGTCTTCGCCTCCGAAAAAATCTTCTCCTGTTAAAATTATTAAAAATATCACATTTTTGCTTATTAAAAATTTTATAATCGTTACATCTGCTTCATTTTCACTCTGTATAGTGCAGCTCGACCGCCCGCGTCCATTGACACCAAAATCGCGACGATCGGCTGACAAATTTCTGAAAAATTTGAAATTTTTGAATTTTCATACTAAAAAATCCACCTTAGCTATCCGATACCACTACAGGACAACATCTTTAAGTTCATATAGTATCTGCCAACTTGCCCTATTAACCTTTTGCGTATTTAATTACACTCTAAAAGTAGAAATTCAATCGGTTCAGCACAATATTTCAATAGTTATATCTAAAATCTTTAATATTTCATTGTAGAGTCAGTAAATTACATATAAAAATTTTCAAATAAAATATTTCACTTACCTTGCTCTGTTTTCTCGTCCTAATCCGGTGTGTTCCATCTGCCTGCATCGTTCGTGACCGTTTAGCGTGGTTCCGCACCTTGTCTTCGCCTCCGAAAAAATCTTCTCCTGTTAAAATTATTAAAAATATCACATTTTTGCTTATTAAAAATTTTATAATCGTTACATCTGCTTCATTTTCACTCTGTATAGTGCAGCTCGACCGCCCGCGTCCATTGACACCAAAATCGCGACGATCGGCTGACAAATTTCTGAAAAATTTGAAATTTTTGAATTTTCATACTAAAAAATCCACCTTAGCTATCCGATACCACTACAGGACAACATCTTTAAGTTCATATAGTATCTGCCAACTTGCCCTATTAACCTTTTGCGTATTTAATTACACTCTAAAAGTAGAAATTCAATCGGTTCAGCACAATATTTCAATAGTTATATCTAAAATCTTTAATATTTCATTGTAGAGTCAGTAAATTACATATAAAAATTTTCAAATAAAATATTTCACTTACCTTGCTCTGTTTTCTCGTCCTAATCCGGTGTGTTCCATCTGCCTGCATCGTTCGTGACCGTTTAGCGTGGTTCCGCACCTTGTCTTCGCCTCCGAAAAAATCTTCTCCTGTTAAAATTATTAAAAATATCACATTTTTGCTTATTAAAAATTTTATAATCGTTACATCTGCTTCATTTTCACTCTGTATAGTGCAGCTCGACCGCCCGCGTCCATTGACACCAAAATCGCGACGATCGGCTGACAAATTTCTGAAAAATTTGAAATTTTTGAATTTTCATACTAAAAAATCCACCTTAGCTATCCGATACCACTACAGGACAACATCTTTAAGTTCATATAGTATCTGCCAACTTGCCCTATTAACCTTTTGCGTATTTAATTACACTCTAAAAGTAGAAATTCAATCGGTTCAGCACAATATTTCAATAGTTATATCTAAAATCTTTAATATTTCATTGTAGAGTCAGTAAATTACATATAAAAATTTTCAAATAAAATATTTCACTTACCTTGCTCTGTTTTCTCGTCCTAATCCGGTGTGTTCCATCTGCCTGCATCGTTCGTGACCGTTTAGCGTGGTTCCGCACCTTGTCTTCGCCTCCGAAAAAATCTTCTCCTGTTAAAATTATTAAAAATATCACATTTTTGCTTATTAAAAATTTTATAATCGTTACATCTGCTTCATTTTCACTCTGTATAGTGCAGCTCGACCGCCCGCGTCCATTGACACCAAAATCGCGACGATCGGCTGACAAATTTCTGAAAAATTTGAAATTTTTGAATTTTCATACTAAAAAATCCACCTTAGCTATCCGATACCACTACAGGACAACATCTTTAAGTTCATATAGTATCTGCCAACTTGCCCTATTAACCTTTTGCGTATTTAATTACACTCTAAAAGTAGAAATTCAATCGGTTCAGCACAATATTTCAATAGTTATATCTAAAATCTTTAATATTTCATTGTAGAGTCAGTAAATTACATATAAAAATTTTCAAATAAAATATTTCACTTACCTTGCTCTGTTTTCTCGTCCTAATCCGGTGTGTTCCATCTGCCTGCATCGTTCGTGACCGTTTAGCGTGGTTCCGCACCTTGTCTTCGCCTCCGAAAAAATCTTCTCCTGTTAAAATTATTAAAAATATCACATTTTTGCTTATTAAAAATTTTATAATCGTTACATCTGCTTCATTTTCACTCTGTATAGTGCAGCTCGACCGCCCGCGTCCATTGACACCAAAATCGCGACGATCGGCTGACAAATTTCTGAAAAATTTGAAATTTTTGAATTTTCATACTAAAAAATCCACCTTAGCTATCCGATACCACTACAGGACAACATCTTTAAGTTCATATAGTATCTGCCAACTTGCCCTATTAACCTTTTGCGTATTTAATTACACTCTAAAAGTAGAAATTCAATCGGTTCAGCACAATATTTCAATAGTTATATCTAAAATCTTTAATATTTCATTGTAGAGTCAGTAAATTACATATAAAAATTTTCAAATAAAATATTTCACTTACCTTGCTCTGTTTTCTCGTCCTAATCCGGTGTGTTCCATCTGCCTGCATCGTTCGTGACCGTTTAGCGTGGTTCCGCACCTTGTCTTCGCCTCCGAAAAAATCTTCTCCTGTTAAAATTATTAAAAATATCACATTTTTGCTTATTAAAAATTTTATAATCGTTACATCTGCTTCATTTTCACTCTGTATAGTGCAGCTCGACCGCCCGCGTCCATTGACACCAAAATCGCGACGATCGGCTGACAAATTTCTGAAAAATTTGAAATTTTTGAATTTTCATACTAAAAAATCCACCTTAGCTATCCGATACCACTACAGGACAACATCTTTAAGTTCATATAGTATCTGCCAACTTGCCCTATTAACCTTTTGCGTATTTAATTACACTCTAAAAGTAGAAATTCAATCGGTTCAGCACAATATTTCAATAGTTATATCTAAAATCTTTAATATTTCATTGTAGAGTCAGTAAATTACATATAAAAATTTTCAAATAAAATATTTCACTTACCTTGCTCTGTTTTCTCGTCCTAATCCGGTGTGTTCCATCTGCCTGCATCGTTCGTGACCGTTTAGCGTGGTTCCGCACCTTGTCTTCGCCTCCGAAAAAATCTTCTCCTGTTAAAATTATTAAAAATATCACATTTTTGCTTATTAAAAATTTTATAATCGTTACATCTGCTTCATTTTCACTCTGTATAGTGCAGCTCGACCGCCCGCGTCCATTGACACCAAAATCGCGACGATCGGCTGACAAATTTCTGAAAAATTTGAAATTTTTGAATTTTCATACTAAAAAATCCACCTTAGCTATCCGATACCACTACAGGACAACATCTTTAAGTTCATATAGTATCTGCCAACTTGCCCTATTAACCTTTTGCGTATTTAATTACACTCTAAAAGTAGAAATTCAATCGGTTCAGCACAATATTTCAATAGTTATATCTAAAATCTTTAATATTTCATTGTAGAGTCAGTAAATTACATATAAAAATTTTCAAATAAAATATTTCACTTACCTTGCTCTGTTTTCTCGTCCTAATCCGGTGTGTTCCATCTGCCTGCATCGTTCGTGACCGTTTAGCGTGGTTCCGCACCTTGTCTTCGCCTCCGAAAAAATCTTCTCCTGTTAAAATTATTAAAAATATCACATTTTTGCTTATTAAAAATTTTATAATCGTTACATCTGCTTCATTTTCACTCTGTATAGTGCAGCTCGACCGCCCGCGTCCATTGACACCAAAATCGCGACGATCGGCTGACAAATTTCTGAAAAATTTGAAATTTTTGAATTTTCATACTAAAAAATCCACCTTAGCTATCCGATACCACTACAGGACAACATCTTTAAGTTCATATAGTATCTGCCAACTTGCCCTATTAACCTTTTGCGTATTTAATTACACTCTAAAAGTAGAAATTCAATCGGTTCAGCACAATATTTCAATAGTTATATCTAAAATCTTTAATATTTCATTGTAGAGTCAGTAAATTACATATAAAAATTTTCAAATAAAATATTTCACTTACCTTGCTCTGTTTTCTCGTCCTAATCCGGTGTGTTCCATCTGCCTGCATCGTTCGTGACCGTTTAGCGTGGTTCCGCACCTTGTCTTCGCCTCCGAAAAAATCTTCTCCTGTTAAAATTATTAAAAATATCACATTTTTGCTTATTAAAAATTTTATAATCGTTACATCTGCTTCATTTTCACTCTGTATAGTGCAGCTCGACCGCCCGCGTCCATTGACACCAAAATCGCGACGATCGGCTGACAAATTTCTGAAAAATTTGAAATTTTTGAATTTTCATACTAAAAAATCCACCTTAGCTATCCGATACCACTACAGGACAACATCTTTAAGTTCATATAGTATCTGCCAACTTGCCCTATTAACCTTTTGCGTATTTAATTACACTCTAAAAGTAGAAATTCAATCGGTTCAGCACAATATTTCAATAGTTATATCTAAAATCTTTAATATTTCATTGTAGAGTCAGTAAATTACATATAAAAATTTTCAAATAAAATATTTCACTTACCTTGCTCTGTTTTCTCGTCCTAATCCGGTGTGTTCCATCTGCCTGCATCGTTCGTGACCGTTTAGCGTGGTTCCGCACCTTGTCTTCGCCTCCGAAAAAATCTTCTCCTGTTAAAATTATTAAAAATATCACATTTTTGCTTATTAAAAATTTTATAATCGTTACATCTGCTTCATTTTCACTCTGTATAGTGCAGCTCGACCGCCCGCGTCCATTGACACCAAAATCGCGACGATCGGCTGACAAATTTCTGAAAAATTTGAAATTTTTGAATTTTCATACTAAAAAATCCACCTTAGCTATCCGATACCACTACAGGACAACATCTTTAAGTTCATATAGTATCTGCCAACTTGCCCTATTAACCTTTTGCGTATTTAATTACACTCTAAAAGTAGAAATTCAATCGGTTCAGCACAATATTTCAATAGTTATATCTAAAATCTTTAATATTTCATTGTAGAGTCAGTAAATTACATATAAAAATTTTCAAATAAAATATTTCACTTACCTTGCTCTGTTTTCTCGTCCTAATCCGGTGTGTTCCATCTGCCTGCATCGTTCGTGACCGTTTAGCGTGGTTCCGCACCTTGTCTTCGCCTCCGAAAAAATCTTCTCCTGTTAAAATTATTAAAAATATCACATTTTTGCTTATTAAAAATTTTATAATCGTTACATCTGCTTCATTTTCACTCTGTATAGTGCAGCTCGACCGCCCGCGTCCATTGACACCAAAATCGCGACGATCGGCTGACAAATTTCTGAAAAATTTGCCCTCCCACCCACCCTCAGTTCATTGGGTATATCAACTTTTTCGCCCACTTTTTGACGAAAATTTTTAAACTTTCTTATTTTGCTCAGATTTGAACCGAAAATGGTGCTAGCTCGGTCGCCGACTCGTAAAGTGCCGGAAAGGCCCCTTCCTTCCCCGTCACCGCCCTCAACAGCGGCCCAGTCCAGTTCTGGAGCCTCCGAAATACAGCCATCCGTTGCGGCCCCAATTACTTTTGCCGAAGCCATCATTGAGTCCGTTAGGGCTAGGCAGGACTTACCTGGGGTATCTTCCAACATCTTTAGTGGTTCAGAGACACCACAGACAGACATGACTTTAACCGACTCTTTGATTCCACCAAACACCATAGCATTAAGTGAAACAACAGTTGAGGAACCAATTCCTGTCGACATATCGTTCGACACATCACAGGGTATGGCAGCTTTAGTTTATAGTCACTCCCCCGAAGATACCTCTGCCAATCAACAACTGAGTAGCGGGATTCCTAAACCAGTCTTTGACAAAGAAACCCCCAACCAACAGCAGGGTAGTTATGTCTCTGATCTGGCTCAAGTAGAGGGAACCCGTAGCTGCGAATCAGTTGATGAAAGGCCCGTCGAGGGATTTAATAATGCAGTCAAGGCGATAGTAAAGGAGGCCGTAGGGTTGTTGGGCGCATCAAGAAGCGTCACGAAAAAACAAAGGGAAAGCGTAGTACATCTCCTCAATAGCATAGAAGCCAAGACTGATAAATTCGCTGGCAAAGTCAAGAAATACTGCACATGCTGGGCAGCACAGCGTGTCCCGAGCACCTTCCAGGCAGCTGGCTATGTCCCTCTTCAGAACATCCCAGCGGTTGATCACAACTTTCAAGGTAGTGTCATCGCCGCAAAACTAGAAGAGCACACCAAACTCTTGATTGAAAACAATCAAAAAGTAGAAGAGTTAAATATAAAATTAGAAAGACAAAAAGAGCTATTAGAAACAATGACAACGGCGACATACGCGAGTGTTGCAGCCGGCCAATCCACAGCACAAAGCAGAAGACCGGAAGCTGCAAAAAAGACGCTCCACTCCGTAGTCGTAACGTCTAAAAATGACCAAGAAACGGCGGAAAACGTATTGGATAGAGTAAGGAAAGCAATCGATGCCAAGGAAGGCTGGATTGAAGTGCAAAACGTGAGAAAGGCCAAGGACAGAAAAGTAATAGTTGGAGTGGGCACGATGGAGGAAAGGGATAAACTCAAAAATAGACTAAAGAAAGAGGGTACAAATCTCAATGTGCAGGAAGTCAAAAATAAGGACCCACTTTTGATTCTCAAGGCTGTCCTAAATATGCACGCCAACGAGGACATAATTAAAGCCTTTAAGAATCAAAACAAGGACATCTTCTGTGGTCTTGCTGAGCAAGAAATAAGAATGGAGGTAAAATATAGGAGGAAAACGAGAAACCCGCACACCTGCCACGTGGTGCTATGTGTATCGCCCCAAATCTGGCAAAGAGCAACTAGCAGAGGTAGGATCCAGATCGACCTGCAGCGTATCCAAGTCGAAGATCAGTCCCCACTGGTCCAGTGCACTCGCTGTCTAGGCTTCGGCCACGGCAAGCGGTTCTGTACTGGGCCAGAGGACCTCTGCAGCCATTGCGGTGGCTCGCATCTGAGGGCCGAGTGTCAAGAATGGCTTGCCAGGGAGCCGCCGAAATGCCAAAATTGTTGCAAAGCCAATTTAGAAGATGTTGCGCACAACGCATTCGACCAAGCGTGCCCGACAAGGAGAAAATGGGACACCTTGGCACGCTCTACCATAGCTTATTGCTAAGGGCGTCCCAGGCGTATTAATCCCATATCGGGTAGCGCAAATAAATTTGCAGAAGAAGAAGTTGGCCACCGACGAGTTTCTGGTAGAGGCGACAAAGCGAAAGCTCGCATTGGCGCTTCTGCAAGAACCATACGTCGGTGCCGCTCCACATAAAATGAAAGGCAGGAAAGGTATGCGCATAATCCAAAATGCGGACACCTGTGGAGGCACCGTAAAAGCGGCAATTGTTGTCTTCGACAGTAAAATAAGGATTACGGAATACCCAACGCTGACAACCAACAACGTGGTCGTAGTAGGCCTTAGTACGGAGTCGTGGAAAATCACCCTGGTTTCATTTTACTTTGAGCCGAATAAGCCGATAGAGCCCTACCTCGAACAGCTGGCCAAAATAGAGAGGACACTAGGCACTAAAAAATTGATTTTGGGAGGGGACGCAAATGCGAAAAATACTTGGTGGGGAAGCCCGTTCGTGGACCACAAGGGAGAAATTATGATGGGAATACTCGAAGAGCTGAATCTTCATGTGATTAATAAAGGAGGAATTCCGACTTTTGACACGATAAGGGGAAAACAACGATTCAGCAGCTACGTCGATATAACAGCATGCTCGACGGATCTTCTTGACCTGGTGGATGACTGGGAAGTTGATGAGGGCTTGACGAGTTCGGACCATAACGGCATTCTTTTTAAAATATATCAAAAACCTTCAAATGGAATAAACATACGTAGAACCACAAGAAAATTTAACACTAGGAAGGCCGACTGGTCAACTTTTCACAAGAGAACAGGTCAAATTTTGCAAAATAAACAAATCACAAAACAAAAAATAGAAGAAATTACAACAGCAGAAGATATAGAAAAAATAGTACAAGAATATTCCGACGCCATAGAAACCGTTTGTAACGAGACCATAGTAAAAAAGAAAACCGAGGAGAAATTTAACTTACCGTGGTGGTCCGAGGAACTCGCATCGATGAAACAGGAGGTCGCCACCAGGAAACGCAGAATCCGATGTGCATGTCCGACACGAAGAGACAAAGTGATTGAAGAGTACCTGAAATGTAAAAATGAATATGAGTTGAAGGCGGCTAGAGCACAGGTTGACAGTTGGAAAGACTTCTGTCAAAAACAGGACAAGGAAAGTGTCTGGGAAGGTATATATAGGGTAATTGGAAGAGTGAGTAAGAGGGAAGAGGAATCTCCATTAGAGAAAGACGGTACAACGTTGAACTCATGTGACTCAGTAAAATTGCTGTCGGAAACCTTCTACCCGAAAGACCTTGCCGACAGCGACAATGATGTCCATCGTCGCATTAGAGAACAAGCCGGAAGGGTTAATGCAGGTAAGCAACATACAACTGATGAGCCACCGTTTACAGTATTTGAACTTAAAAGTGCAACCGAGTCCTTTAATCCTAAAAAAGCACCAGGAGCCGATGGGTTTACAGCAGACATATGCCAACACGCCATAGGAAGCCATCCGGAAATATTCCTGGCAATTCTCAACAAATGTTTTGAGTACCACTACTTCCCGAAAATCTGGAAAGAAGCTACGGTAGTGGTACTAAGGAAACCGGGAAAAGAAAATTACAAGAACCCAAAGGCGTTTAGACCTATCGGACTGCTTTCGATATTGGGAAAAATTTATGAAAAAATGTTGATAGCAAGGCTTAAATTCCACCTGATCCCTAAGATGAGCACAAAACAGTTCGGTTTCATGCCACAGCGGAGTACCGAGGACTCCCTCTATTCTATGATGGAACATATCCATAAAAAGCTAGAGGAAAGGAAAATCATCACGGTTATATCTTTAGACATAGAGGGAGCCTTCGACTCTGCCTGGTGGCCAGCAATAAGAGTGAGACTAGCGGAGGAAGGTTGTCCGATACAGTTGAGAAGGGTCATGGATAGTTATCTGGAGGATCGAAAGGTTCGGGTCAGATATGCGGGAGAAGAGTACAGTATGGACACTGACAGAGGATGTGTACAGGGTTCCATAAGTGGCCCCCTATTATGGAATCTCTTGTTGGACCCGCTGCTTAGACATCTGGAACGGGAGAACATCTATTGTCACGCATTCGCTGACGATGTCGTTCTATTGTTCGATGGTGACACGGCTCAGGAAATCGAATTACGGGCTGGCGCAGTTCTCGACCATATTCAGAAGTGGGGAAATAACAACAAATTAAAATTCGCGCCTCAAAAGACTAAGGCGATGGTAATAACAAACAAGATGAAATTCAAAAATCCGCGACTGAATATGGGCGGGACAAATATTGAAATAGTCAATGAAATAAAAATATTGGGTGTCACCATCGACAAAAAATTGACATTTAACGCGCACGTCGCGAATGTGTGCCGGAAAGCAATAGGCATCCACAAGCAGCTGACGAGAGCAGCCAAAGCAAGTTGGGGATTGCACCCGGAGGTAATTAAGATAATATACACAGCTTGCGTTGAGCCGATAATCTTGTATGCTGCGAGCGTCTGGGCACCAGCAGCCGAAAAAATAGAGGTCAAAAAACAACTTGCGGTAGTACAGCGCGGCATAGCCCAAAAAGTATGTAAGGCGTACCGTACTGTGTCACTCAACTCGGCCTTGATCTTGTCGGGAATACTTCCATTGGATCTCCGTGTTCGAGAAGCGGCATCGCTCTATGAGGCCAAAAGAGGAATACCCCGGCTGGAGATGGCCGATCGAGAAATAGAGCGAATGGCGTCAGTGATGGAAAATCCGCACCCCGCAGACCGCCAGGACATTCAAATAATAGAGCTGGAAAATCAAGAGAAACTGGATGCTCACAACAATTACGATATAAAAATATATACAGATGGCAGTAAGAGTGAGGATAAGGTAGGCGCAGCGATTTCCGTCTGGAAAAACGGGTCTGAAATAAAAACATACAAACTGTCTCTTCCAAGCTATTGTACCGTGTATCAGGCGGAGTTAATGGCATTATGCAAAGCAACGGAAATAGCAATAAAGTTTAAGGAAAAATCATTTGGGGTTTTCAGCGACTCTATGTCGGCCCTCTTAACCGTAAGAAACTACGACCGCCTTCATCCCTTAGCGGTTAAAGCCAGGAGCAACTTAAGATCATCGCTCCTCCAGGGAAAAGCAGTAACACTGCACTGGGTAAAGGCTCACGCTGGTTTAGAGGGCAACGAGAGAGCCGACGAGCTGGCAAAGGAGGCCGCTGAAAACTCCAAAAGAAAGCCGGACTATGATCAGTATCCGATTTCACTCGTCAAGCGTAACCTTAGATTGGCAACGATTGACGAGTGGAATCGTAGATATATAGATGGAGAAACTGCTTTCGGTACCAAACTGTTTTTCCCGAATGTAATGTCAGCGCACAAAATAGTACGAAAATTTGAGCCGAATTTTATTATAACCCAACTAATGACTGGTCATGGGGGGTTCGCAGAGTACCTACACAGGTTCAAATGTAAAACGAACCCCTCCTGTGCCTGTGACCCAACGGAAAAAGAGACAGTGTTGCATATTGTTCTTGATTGTCCTATACATACTACAGAAAGATTTAACTTGGAACAAAAATTAAATTTACCTCTTAAAAAAGAAAAAATTTGTGAAATAATGGCAAGTGACAACAGGGATGAATTTCTAAGTTATTGCACGGCCATAGTTAAAATTGTAAATAAAAGAAATAAATAACTAAAAACATGTATATAGTAATTATTAAAAAAAAAAAAAAAAAAAAAAAAAAACTATAAATATCATTATTTTGATATCTGTAATAATTAGTATATAATAATAATATTTCATATATATACTTATATATCTTTATTTTCTTGTATAAATTCCATATATATTGAATGAAACTGTGCATTGTATATAATAAATGTTGTATATTCCATAAATACGATAAGAAATTATATTTGTAAAGAATATCATAAAGACGGAAAATAAATAACTACGACGATGCTCGTTTGAAGTGCAGTGAATAAAAGTTAAGAATAACAAACAAATAAAAGTTAAATAAAGTCTCCGATTAAATTTGGAGGAAAGAAACAGAGAACATTAAAAAAAAAAAAAAAAAAAAAAAAAAAAAAAAAAAAAAAAAAAAAAAAAAAAAAAAAAAAAAACCTAACCTAACCTAACCTAACCTAACCTAACCTAACCTTTTTTTTTTTTTTTTTTTTTTAACGGAGGGGAAATGCATTTACGCACAGAGTGTGGGACTCCCAGGTCTAGTGCCCGGACTACCCACTAAAACCCCTCCGGCGTTTCCGCGCATGGCCGTTGAGGGCGTCATGGGGTCGCGTTAGCATTCTACCACGACGCCCTCCAGCCTGGCCTTTCGGCCCCAACCAGTGCGCTGGGCAAAAGCCCAGCGCTCCCTAACGATGGCCTCCCTCTGTGAAATAAATATTCCACAGAAGGAGGCCCCCACCTCGGGGTGGGGCATCCGCTCACCATCTACTAAAAGATGGGGGGAGTGCCCCACAGTTTGCAGGACATTGGCCGACAGTCAATAAGACCCCGAATATCAGGGAGTTATTAACTGCCGCCCAGGGTGCACCGTCCCAAATCACTTGTCAACCCGCTCTCTCACCGGATCCGTTTGGATCAAGCGAGAACGCAAAGCTTTCAAGTGATTGGGCACTCGAGGAGGTTTCCTGCAACCTAACCTAACCTAACCTTTTTTTTTTTTTTTTGTTAACGGAGGGGAAATGCATTTACGCACAAAGTGTGGGACTCCTGAGCTGCTAGTCAGCCCAGACTACCCACTAAAACCCCTCCGGCGTTTGCGCACTTGGCCGTTGAGGGCGCCATGGGGTCGCGTTAGCATTCTACCACGACGCCCTCCAGCCTGGCCTTTCGGCCCCAACCAGTGCGCTGGGCAAGAGCCCAGCGCTCCCTAACGATGACCTCCCTCTGTGAAATAAATATTCCACAGAAGGAGGCCCCCACCTCGGGGTGGGGCATCCGCTCACCATCTACTAAAAGATGGGGGGAGTGCCCCACAGTTAGCAGGACATTGGCCGACAGTCAATAAGACCCCGAATATCAGGGAGTTATTAACTGCCGCCCAGGGTGCACCGTCCCTATTCACTTTTCAACCCGCTCTCTCACCGGATCCGTTTGGATCAAGCGAGAACGCAAAGTTTTCAAGTGACTGGGCACTCGAGGAGGTTTCCTGCACTTAGCACCCCAACCTAACCTAACCTAACCTAACCTAACCTAACCGGTTGGTTTTTCGAAAATTTTACATCTACATACGAGTGTCGCATATCATTGGACTCGGAAAATTAGCACCAATTTAAAGGAGCGTGTCTGAGAGAATTTTCTTTTAGCGCCCCATACAAATTTTTCAAAAAACATACAAATTTTGACTTTTTGATTTTTCCAAATTTTCCACGAACACCGGCTGTTCATATTTCGATTTATCCTTGTAGAATTAATTAATCCGCGTAGAAAGAGCCGCTTCTCGGTCTTCTACATCAATTTTGGGACTTTGTATAGCTTTTTCAAAATCTCAAAAAACACATTTTCTTTGAAAACTTAAAATTTTTGTACTGAATATTTTTTGATTCTTACATATATATATCCGTCTCGCTGAGACGAGTCCGTAGACACCTCGTTTGCGCGGATCGGCCGCATAGAAATCGAAAAATTTCCAAAATTGTCCAAAATTTGCATACCGAGGTTACTTGGTAGGTGATTTTCCCATACTACGATTGTTGGTTTTTCGAAAATTTTACATCTACATACGAGTGTCGCATATCATTGGACTCGGAAAATTAGCACCAATTTAAAGGAGCGTGTCTGAGAGAATTTTCTTTTAGCGCCCCATACAAATTTTTCAAAAAACATACAAATTTTGACTTTTTGATTTTTCCAAATTTTCCACGAACACCGGCTGTTCATATTTCGATTTATCCTTGTAGAATTAATTAATCCGCGTAGAAAGAGCCGCTTCTCGGTCTTCTACATCAATTTTGGGACTTTGTATAGCTTTTTCAAAATCTCAAAAAACACATTTTCTTTGAAAACTTAAAATTTTTGTACTGAATATTTTTTGATTCTTACATATATATATCCGTCTCGCTGAGACGAGTCCGTAGACACCTCGTTTGCGCGGATCGGCCGCATAGAAATCGAAAAATTTCCAAAATTGTCCAAAATTTGCATACCGAGGTTACTTGGTAGGTGATTTTCCCATACTACGATTGTTGGTTTTTCGAAAATTTTACATCTACATACGAGTGTCGCATATCATTGGACTCGGAAAATTAGCACCAATTTAAAGGAGCGTGTCTGAGAGAATTTTCTTTTAGCGCCCCATACAAATTTTTCAAAAAACATACAAATTTTGACTTTTTGATTTTTCCAAATTTTCCACGAACACCGGCTGTTCATATTTCGATTTATCCTTGTAGAATTAATTAATCCGCGTAGAAAGAGCCGCTTCTCGGTCTTCTACATCAATTTTGGGACTTTGTATAGCTTTTTCAAAGTCTCAAAAAACACATTTTCTTTGAAAACTTAAAATTTTTGTACTGAATATTTTTTGATTCTTACATATATATATCCGTCTCGCTGAGACGAGTCCGTAGACACCTCGTTTGCGCGGATCGGCCGCATAGAAATCGAAAAATTTCCAAAATTGTCCAAAATTTGCATACCGAGGTTACTTGGTAGGTGATTTTCCCATACTACGATTGTTGGTTTTTCGAAAATTTTACATCTACATACGAGTGTCGCATATCATTGGACTCGGAAAATTAGCACCAATTTAAAGGAGCGTGTCTGAGAGAATTTTCTTTTAGCGCCCCATACAAATTTTTCAAAAAACATACAAATTTTGACTTTTTGATTTTTCCAAATTTTCCACGAACACCGGCTGTTCATATTTCGATTTATCCTTGTAGAATTAATTAATCCGCGTAGAAAGAGCCGCTTCTCGGTCTTCTACATCAATTTTGGGACTTTGTATAGCTTTTTCAAAATCTCAAAAAACACATTTTCTTTGAAAACTTAAAATTTTTGTACTGAATATTTTTTGATTCTTACATATATATATCCGTCTCGCTGAGACGAGTCCGTAGACACCTCGTTTGCGCGGATCGGCCGCATAGAAATCGAAAAATTTCCAAAATTGTCCAAAATTTGCATACCGAGGTTACTTGGTAGGTGATTTTCCCATACTACGATTGTTGGTTTTTCGAAAATTTTACATCTACATACGAGTGTCGCATATCATTGGACTCGGAAAATTAGCACCAATTTAAAGGAGCGTGTCTGAGAGAATTTTCTTTTAGCGCCCC